>JAEQBH010002682.1:0-102243 GCA_016808115.1 Tetrastigma voinierianum | reverse complement strand
AGTTATCATGTGCACTGAAAGCATAGGTTAAATTAGATAGGGTAAATGATAATAAGATTGAAAGTGCATGATTTGCCAGTTTGAATAATTTAGTGAGAATGAAAAAGTGCATGATTTATGTCGATGATTTGTTGCACATGAAAATGCATGGTTGAGATGACGATGAATTGTAATTGATTAAATAGAAATATATCTTTATGTAATATGTATTGTCGCTGCGTTGATCATTAGAAAGTACAAGCATTTATCTTATAAATGCATGATTTGATTTAAGCGAAATAAAGAGATAATCGTATAGAACCACTAAGCATGAAAATGCTTAAGCGTGTGATTTTTATCATCTTTGCAGTGCAGAATTGAACATGAGCGAGGGCGAATCAAATGTAGAATCATCAAGAAGATCGGAATTAAAGTATATACTCAGTCATGCATATCATCTCACTTTTGAACAGTGTTTTTTGTGATCAAAAAGTTAAACTACGAAACAATTTTGTATATTATTTTGAATGGGCATGGAATGCCTTCATTGTAAATGCATTTTTGTTAAATGTAAATGTTTATGAGCTGCAGTGAAATCGCTTCCTCACATATTTGAAAATTTTTATGCAAAATGGAATGTCGGCCTAAGCAGTTATTTGTTTTTGTATGTGTTAGTAAATGAACTCGGCTAGCAACCAGAGACTCGGTTTCGGATCATGTCAGTGGGACCGAAAATACGGTGCTCTGGCAGCAGTTGAACATGGATATGAAAGCAGTTGGAGAAAGAGAATTCACTCTGATTAAGTGAAGCCAGATGAATTCTAAAATGGAGAGCATGAGAATGCGGGGTTATAAGGCAAGCGAGGCATGGCATGATAAACACATAGTAAGGAAGCACTTTACACCTGGCAGTGGGTTTATTATTTAATTAGTCTCGTGGTATTCAGGAAGAAAAGTTAAAGTCTCGATGATCTGCCCGTTCATTGTAACTCTAGTGTTCCCATATGGCACCATTGAAATCCACACACAGGACAAGAGGCACATTTAAGGTAAGCAGAGCGGGTGAAAGCTAGGTACTTTGCGTGAGTTAAACGACAAAGTCTCTATCTTATTAAATAAACAATCAGAAGCGACCTTGTGAGTAGGTGTAGAGCTCATTGAGATGCGGGAAAGTCGAGTTGTCGACGTTAAACAAAGCGCTACTTGGGAGGCAACCCAAGCAGAGGGAGTTTCTTCCCTATTATTTTCTTAATTTCTTCCATTAACTTCATTTTCATTGTTTTGTCTATGTTATGTTTAATTTCTGGTTTTGCTTTCTAATTTTACGTAGTCATGTATTGATGAAGATTTCAGGCCAACGAATTCATCTCCTTGTGTTAATTTACATTGAATTTTAATATAGAAATTAATTTCTCGAACGACCGTCACAAGGCTGGCCACATGCTCGTCCATGCAGCTGCGTGTAACGACAAATTGAGGAAGCGATTTTGCACCTTGGCTTTCCTGTGTGCATGGCATCTTTCGGCAATTGCGTGCTGCCTACATGTAGGTGCGTTGCGTTGCCCCTACGTTGCTGCGTGCAAAGTGCACATAGTACATGAGCATGCCCAATAGTGTGGCACGAAAGTCTTGCTCCTCATTACCTTCTTGCATGCATGCGTGCTAGTAGCCCTGCATTCTTTGCGTGTGAAAGTGCATGATTGCATGAGCATGCAGCGCAATAGCGTGGCACGAGAGATACTGGCACTCCTCGATGGACTACTACATCCGTGCTCCACGCATAACGTGTTATGATATATTTAAAATGTAGAAGACCTCCCATATTCATTTTATCACACACACCCGTTTCACTACATCTCTGTCTGTTTATACCCAAATACGAAAACTCCTTCCAAACTCCATGTCTCTCTCACCATAATACCATCCTTTGATAAATTTTCACTCTTAACGCCACCCAAGTCTTCAAACCCACCATTACAAACATACCTCACAAGTTTGAAGTGCCTCCATATGCCATTGTTTCCAAGCTTCAAGGAAGAAAAATGATGAAATTTTCAAGTCATTTAGGTAGAGCTCCAAGTCAATAATCATTAATATGAGTTAATCTACAAACATTTGTGAGGTTGATTGGTTGTATTTTGGGCAAACATCACTCTGTAATTGGTTAATTACAAGGCTCAACACAGAAGTGCCCACCCAGTGTTTGATGAAATGCTTCGATGAGTTGAGTTCATTTAGAAAACTTGTTTGTTTGAGAATTAGTACTCGACTTGAGGCTATTGATGATCTTGCATTAGATTATGGCGCAAAGAAAAAAACAAAAACTCCTAGTATCAGGTGGCCATTCTGCATCAGACCAGGCCCGAAGAAAATGAAGACAAGTTTGTCACACTTCAATGTGCTATGAATTTTCATGCTGCCATGAAAACCAAAACAACTTTCATCATGGAAAGAGGATTCCAAAGACCTCCTCTAGAATTGGCACAAATGATTCAAAGTAGAGGGTAGGGCACCTTTGTCAAAATACATAACCAGCCATTGCCACACTAGTAAGGGAATTTTATCTCACAGAACCTTCTAAAAACACAGGGATAGAAGAGTGTTTGTAAGAGGCAAATGGGTCTCGTTTAGAAAGACACCATTAACACTATCTATATGGACTCTGAGGGTGGATGATTCAGCCTTTGTTGATGTTCTCTAAAGCGTAATTATGATTCCATCATCTCCTTCCTCATGATGATGGGGACTTGGAAGACCCGATACCTCGATCGAGTAGTGAATTTCCAAAATTCTATGTTGACATGGATAGCAAACTATGGCATATTTTTATGGCACGTAACCTCCACCCTGCGAGGTATTTACGGGGTAATAAAAAGCTAAAACCTTTGGCGTATGCGCCGTAGTAAAGAACATTTGCTTTGATCTTGTGGAAAAATTATAGAAGTGATTTGAGTAACATCAATGCCGCGATGCACAAAAACCTTTGGGCACTGGCTTTGATTACTTGCATTGTGTCTAGAGCACAAGGTAATGGTAGGGATCAATGAAGAGAGGAATCTGACCCATGCTCATTAAGTGAGACGACATTGAGGGGAAAAAGACAAATAGAAACTCCAAAGGATGCTTATAACTCGAGGCATGCGAGAAAGTTAAAGAGGAGGATACTGCCAGACCTTATTCCCAAGGCCATGCTGAGACGGGGACCCTTCTAGTGCACCTCTAGTGATGTGCATGAAGCGACTCCACTAACATTCTTTCAGGCGGCATGACGACGCTGATGTTGTAGCCTCTTGGATATCTGATCGTCTCTTTCAGTGATTTGCATTACTCGACCATAAGCAAGTTATTGTTGTCATAACATAGGGCCTCAGCGTCTATTAGAGAATTTGTTGTCGCACCGAGGAATCGGGTCACCATTAGCAGATGCTTCTGCGGGGTGTACCTGACCTTAAGTCTACCTTGTGGAGGATCCCCTTCATACGCTCCTGCGATTCTGGGGAGTCCCATGCCTATGCATTACTTTTATATTTTCCACACATCATTGAGGACACTGATATCCTAAGTTTGGAGGTATGGTTGTTATCCTAGTTTGTGTTTATCTGTTTATCATGCATGTTACAGGTTGTAAAAAAAAAAAAAATTAGTTATTTCTTTTTAGTTGTTTGGTTGTTATTTTCATGTGCTTTTCTTTCTTTCTTTTGTTTGTTTCGTGTCTCGTATGAGTGAGTGTGATGCCTTGTTAGGGTGCTGGACCCAAGGTCTGTTTGAACACAAACATTTGAAAAGCGAAGTGAAAGTGAATTGGACCCTTAGGCTGTTTAGTAGGTAGAAAATTTTTGCATTTTCTCTATTCAAACTTTTAAAAAACAAAAAACACGTTTAATTCACGAGAATCGAGACAAAACAAATTTTGAAAACAAAGAAAATGAATTCACTATTTTCAACATTTTATATATGAATCGAAGCGTTACATCTTGTTTTCCTTGTTTTCAGTCAAATCGAAAGCCGCAGGTTCAGGCGGTGGGATAAGCAGAAAACACGGGATTGTGGCTGTTTTTCTTCTTTTCTTCCCCTTTAAGTCTTCACTTAGATTTTCTTCTCTTCGAGCTCCACGAAAACACGGGATTGTGAATAGTAACACCATTTTTAAACACATTTTCATTGTTTTCATTAACTTCATTTCAGAAAATGGTTTTACAAAGCAGTTTTCTTATTCTTTATTTTCAGCAAATTAAATACAAGCAATGTACTAAGAAAATGAAAATAAATATTAGAATACATTGAAAATTTTCTGATACAGAATTTTGGATAGAGTTAAAATTTTAAGTGAACTAAGCGGGACCTTAGGTTTTAAATGATCACGGAATTATTGCTTGCTTGGTAATAGTTGACTTGGCAATCACCTCCCCTTGTGCTTTAAGAAACTATTTCTCGAATCTGTGCACACACACGTTCGTCTCTTATTGTATATGGTTCCAAGCCCTTGTTTCTTGAAATCTACTAGCCTTAGAAGATTCTAACTACACCTAGGTGATGGGACACCTTAACAAGGATTGCCATTAAGACCCAAATCACTTACAAAATAATAATAATAATAATAATAAAAGAGCAAAAAGAAAGAAAAGAAAAATGTCAAAAGTTGGTTGTGTGAATAGAATAAAGTGGGATCATCCAATCGAGAATCGGGGAAAAGTCAGGAGCCCTTTCAAGCCTAATGCCACTGAGCCAGGCGGACGAGTCATTGACTTCATTGCGCATGCATGGAATGAGAAGATGGATCCTTCCTGACCTGGGCCTTTGAGTTTAGTTGAGTGTCTGAGGTGAAGTTTGAAAGATTGTGTCTAGTGCCCATAATATAGCCCGGTGGGAGTCGCAATTGATCACAGCCTCTGGAACACTCATCTAAAACTTCTTGGCTTTGGTTTTCTTTCATTTTTAGGTACTTAAGTAATCTTTAGATGTTTTAGGTATGAATAAAAAGGGTGCATTCTTATCCTTTCTTAGTTAGCTTTCTCCGAATAGGTGAGTTGAGTTTAAGTTTGGGGCTACTAGGACCTTATTATACACTTGAGATCATGCTGTCACCCACACTTAAATTCCTTAGGAAAAGTCATTGAGGACTTGGGGGGGTTGACTTCTTTGCTCACCATGCTTTACTTGGCCAAGTTCCTTAGAGAATTTAAAAGTTTAAGGACCCTAATTTTGGTTAGTGCTAATAACCCATTAAAATGTGTTCATAGTGACTCTTCCGATGTGTTATCACTTATCTCATTGTTTGTTAGATTCGTGTCATTTCAATTTTTGTTTGTTTGTTTTGCATCAGTCTTGCTTGGGGACAAGCGAGAAATTTAAATTTAAGTGTGATGGGTATATAAAATACTCATTACAACCCTAAGTATTACTTAGTTTTTAGTAATGTTTTTATGTTAAATAAGTGCCCTAATGCTCTAAATGTTCATATTTATGATTAGGTCATCCATTTGTGGTGGGCTAGTCATAATTTGGGCGAGGAACACAGCGAAAAGTGGAAAATCGACAAACATAGAACTTGATTTGACCTTTCAATTTTTCTGTATTAATAGGGAGATCAAATGACTCTAAACTACCCAAAACTACGTTCTAAACTTCACAAGCTTTCCAACAAGACCAAGATCACTCAATTCGGAATCCGGAGAAGGGAGATACACACTCGGGAAGTTGAAACAAAAACAAGGAAGCAGCTGCGAGAAACTGACAACTAACAGTTCTATTCTGTGCATTTAAACACATAAAATGACATCTGATGGGTGTCTTGGTGTTTATGGATTTCTGACTTCAAAATCTTTACGTAAAGTCCAAAACCTTCGGTCGATTCGGCCGAGAGAGTTATGGTCATGCAAAGGCATGAAGAAATGAAGCAGCACAAAGGGGCCACCTTTTGCTTGGATACTACGCACTGCGTCTTGAGGGGCTTGATTTTTTTTGGTGCTTTCCCATACACAGCGTGCGAGCCCACATGCCGCCAGAACTTCCACGCACCTGCGTAGACAACGAAAAATGAGCCTAATTTGGTCCATTTCAGGAAGCCTTCTAGGGGTTGTTGATGGGGGGCATAAAGTTGGACCTCGGAGACGCAAGAAGAGCTTTTGACGGGGAAGGGGAGGGAGAAAGGGTTGGGTGCAGAGCGTGAGATGATTGGATTCACGGCATCTCATCTCGCCTTCCTTACTCTACTTTTATGACTATGAATTCTAATTTGGATTTTCTTCATCTCATAATGTTCTAAACATCTAAGCTAGGGTTTATGATGTAACTTTGACTACACGCCATGGATGAACTTTAACCTTTCATTGTTAAACTTAATTCTTGCAATTATTAGTTACCTTATTTCTCATTTGATTACATGTTGATACTTGGCCATTATTTACATGTGATAGGCTAGGGCTTTGAGGTCGAAAGATGAAGGCTGATCTAGGGAGGCGAGATAAGGTATCATACAAATCAATCTGGATAGAATATCATGGTTTTGTATGTGGTAAATAAGAGGAATGTAAGGTTAGAGCATCTCGAGTTAAGGAGTTAGGCGAATGCGTAAACCGCTCTTGAGAAAGATAGGTGCTCAGCGCTGAGAGAGGGTTGATGCATAAGAAGATCACCTTACCATCAAACATTAAAGCATGAAATTATATAAGCTAAATACCTCTTATCAGTTCACCATGGAATGTAGTCAGGTAAAATCATAAACCCTAGCGCTTCAGCCTGAGAAAGAGACCACCGTTAGTTATTTCACTTAGTTTGATTCTTAGTTTGATTTAGAGCAGTGACACAATATCCATAGCCTAGATGTATTAGGGTGACTGGTCGGTGTTGGCATTCAAACTCCTTGTAGGATGACCTTGACTCATGCCTATATTATCATTCCACGACGTGTACACTTACGCGAACGAGATTAATTCTAGTTTAACCTTATTGGCAGTTTAGCGCCTGTCAAAGGGGTCCATTGGTCCCAAAATTGAAGATAAGGTTTTGCTAAATATCACAATGGGGGAGGGGTATGCGGTCAATCATACCTGATAACGGATTTGGTGTTTCAATTGGTAGGATTTTTGTTAATGCAGGCTTGGTGAATAAAGCATGCACCTACATGGCATGGAAAATGTCGGGGATTATCATGTGAGCATGCTTGTGCCATCATCGATTAATTGAATGAGAATTGACTAATTTTATTGATTAATGGTTCACTTTTCCAAACGAGATTATATATTCAGCGACTTTTGTGGTATAGAGATGCATGACATGCCAACTATTGGTGATGGGTTGGTAAGAGTCTTAAGAGGTGATATTATTTTGGACTTAATCCTCGTACTAGCGATACTTTGTAGACGGAAGAAGCGAGTAGAGTCACCGATTCAAGATAGAGGGCGGTTTCTTGTTCTCGTGTAATATGGCAAGTCACAATCGAGGTAACTTGCGGAATCATTCTGATAAATGAAAAATCATTATTTGTAATGCTTGTTATCTTGCAATGACTATTTTGTGCCAAGAATGGCAAATAGGGCTATGTTCTTAAATCTTAACTATGATCTTATTGTTATCATGTTATGCATATCAAGTACCCTTGGTAATGTTAGATTTTAATTAAATATATGCACAATGAGAAGTATCTTATTTTCTTGACTATTTTGGTTGCTTGACACTTTAATGTGGAAAACATTAGCTTTGTTCATCATGGATAGCCATACAAATGACATTGAGCATAGCGAGAATAGGATTCTTATTATCTTGTTTTTCATGTCGTAATCTTTTTATAGTCCACACGTAATGCTAACAATGTGCACACTATTATATTCATGTAGGTAACAATGCCTAAAGTCACGGTGATTAGGCAGCTAAATTCATAAAGATTACGAAACAATTTTGAGGAAAAGAAGAAGCTATATAATTGGATTGGGAGTTTGGAGATTCTTTGAAGTAGGTTGCATAGAAGCTGCGAAAGTGGACTTTACCAGCGGCTACTAGAAAATTGAAGTTAGCTACCATCGGTTTGCATCTGTCACAACAAGATCAATCACAATCAAAGCGCGACATGTGTAGCATGGTATTAGAATACCATGTGATGGTCTTGACATAATCGTCCATAACCATTGCTCCACCCATTAGGGCGATATAAATTGAAAGTTGTGGAAACAAACTTGGAAAACTACCAGTTGGAAGAGCTTTGTAAGTCATTTCTAATTTTGCTTGTGTGCAATCCACAACCTAATTCTAAGCATGAGAATCCGGGATCTATGGGATTCCATTATGACAACTAAGTGATTGTGAAAAGAAGCAGGCCCAGCTGTGCTCGATATCTAGAGAGGATGGTATTCATGAGTTCAAAGATGCAAATCGACATACTAAAGAAGAGGATGCATCATTTTCTTCAGCTATTCTACCTACTCTTACCATATTCCATTAATTAATGCATTGGAGTTGACTTGCATGCCCATTATGAGCTGCCTTGGCGAATCAACTAATCAAGGCGTCTTTAAGGAAAGAAAAATATTTTGGAAGATATGGATGTGTCATTTTTCTCAGCGAGATCTTGAGACCTTCGTATCCTTGACCTACGTATATGCAGCCGCACCTTACTTCTTCCCATAATTCCTTACTCACCAAAGGTATTGCTTGTTTCACGAGTAATATTCCAACGGTGTTAATGTTAATCATATGTAACTCCTCGACCCCAACTCTTATATTGTTTTCTGAGGTATTGAACACATTTGGCAAATCGGACAAACATAGCATTAGCGAGCATTACTTCTTGTTGATGATAAGGAATTTAGGTCCCAGTATGAGGCACCAGCAACAACCCACCATTCCACCAGATGTGCAGGTGTCTCACACATCCTCACATAGTTTTTACTAAACATGTGGTTTTTCAACACCTACTTTCACCATTGCGTGATAAGATAAGGGATGGTGGAGATATACCTTTCTCTCTAACAAAGGAAGGTGATGAGCCCTGACATAATATAGTGAAGATGTTCAAAGACATACCTTTCTATCTGCTTAATGAAGTTGATTAGCCACGATGCAAAACAAATGAAGAACAGGGATGGATGTTGATGAGGGCGGGAAATCATGTGGCAACCTAGATCTTACTACGATTTATAAGCAAAGATCGGAAGGATGGTTAAGCCATCTCACGATGCCCAAATAGCCCTTTGTTGACACTTGCCAAAAGTAGTTTAAAAGACTAACCCGCAAAGAACGATTGGTGGCAAATTATGTTTTTGAAAACGAGAGGAATGAGGAGTATTTACAATTTAGTTAAATTCCACTTTATCTTCCTTGTTGTTATTATACTCAATTTTTACCACGATTAACTTGTCATTTCATTTTAGTGAGGTCATGTGTGAGATACATGAATGTTTATCTAGGAAGGAGTTGTCTTCACTTGATGGGCGCTGGATAAACAAAGGTGGTATGCATACTTTTGTTAATTATGTAGTGAATTATGTTTTACTTTTGATTTGACATCGTATGTTAAAACCTTCATTTTTCGGATGTAGATTATATGTGATCGCTCGCGTGTTCGATGCGAAACAATCTATACCTAGCGCACACCTTATTTTGACCATCATTTGAAATTGTGTATTTTTTCATCATTACTATTGTGTATATTCTAAACAGATTTTGTCTAAGTTTTGTGCACTTGTAGGTGATATAACTAACGTCGATGGCTTGTGGAACCATCGAGAGATACGTTAAACGATGTAAATCATTCCTCGACAACCTGACCATCGTTGGTCATGATTTGTCAAGTTATGACATGATAAAACATCAACTTGCCATTGTACAAACTCGACTCTTTGTTTTTGTATTGGATAACTAAATGTTTTCATTATTTTGTTTACACAATTACATTTACCGTATGTGAAACGAACATTGGAACCTACATGTTGTAAATCTTGTAGCTCAAAGAGTAGAGGTGTTATCCTCTATTTCACAAGGGAGTAGCGAGCATCGAGCAACTCAATTAAGGTATCGGTAGCCATTACCAAAAGCATTTCACGCGCATTTCTTATGCATCGCAGCAGACATTGGAGCATTCACACATTGAATTAAACAATGGGTAAAAATATCGTCGATACATTCTACATTGTTTGATAGGTAATTTTACAATACTTATCCTGATTTATGTTTAACCAATTTCATCCAATTTTTTGTTTAGGTCTAGCGTGGAATTTTTGTAATAAGTTTATGAATATTGGAATAGTTCCACATTGGTGAAACAACGATTGATCTGGTAATCAAATTTGAAATAATCAGTCATTTTCAAATACATCAGGTTTATATTAAGTATAGATGGATACCACTAATCATTTTTGTGTATGATTTTCTAATAACCGGATAACATGTCATTGTATAGACTTCAACCTTGACTAATCTTACACGGGATGCTCATAACAAACAACGGAGAAAATTTCAAGTTATTTTGATTGGGAAGTGCATGAAACGATGTTTTTTATGTTTTTGTATCAAACAAATATGTTATGTAACTCCATTTGGAAAATTTTGTTTATATTATATTATATTGTAACATAGCAACTTATACTTCGTTAATGCTATTTGTAACTGGCCCGATTCAAGCATTTTCTCATTAAAGTACACCTAGTATACTATTAGTAGATCTGATTACCATATGTCAATAGCGCTTGAGTTTTCCATTTTGAGGATCCACGGAGTCAACGAATTAGTGTACTAAGTTCCATAGATGCGACCGACGTGCAATTGTTAATCAGGTGGAGGTCATTCAGTGAGTGGGGATCCACACCTCGAGAGATTAAATGACACTCTCCGGTTTAATTGATTGAGTACACCTTAATCTTCAATCAAGTGCACCAATATCAGCTAGGTTGATTTGGGTTGCAATTTTAGTGAACTAGGCAGGAGAGGGTCATTCAATCGATTGAGGATCTGCACCTCAGGCGGTTGGGGCTCTATCTCGGTCGACTAAATTTACGATGTCAATGCATATCCTGAAGAGCATAAATTCGATCGGTTGAGATGTGGAACCTCAGCCCGGTTGAGATCTAACATGAAATAGTTTCCATTGGTCCTTTCTTCTTGAATAGAGTCATACTACTTAAGAACCATACTCTGAACAGAAATTTTGATGAACAAAAGCTATTTGTGGGATGCATTGATTGTTAATGATTCAAGGTACATAAAAGTTTTAGTAGACTCATGATAAATTCATCTAAGTATGACACGATCATGGAAATATCATAATATTTTCCAAACTCTTCACCCTCATTGGTACGAGTGTTAAGTAGAAAATGAAACTATAAGAAAAAAAGACATCGCCTTAAAGTAAAATGTATTACATCCATTCATGCAATTGTAACAAAGTTTAATAATTGGAACAAGTGTGACATATAATTCACTGTCCATAAAGGTATAATAACATATAAATTCTTGCATCATAAGTCCAAAATGTAAACCTAAAAACATAGTTGTATAATGGTATCAAAGGCGGTGGAAATTGGTGGAGGAAAGCGATTCAAGGAATCCTATAACCCTTTGCTCAAACTAATTGACTCTTTGTTGTAGCTGCTCATACTCGGAGGTCAACCGCGTCTCATACGAATCAATACGAGCCTTGATTGAAAATAAACATGAGTCCTCCTGTGACAAGCTCCTCTATATCTTGAGAAGCTAGCGAATTAATTTGTGCCTAACCTCATACAGGTGATTCATCCACAAGCGGTGGCACTTGGCATGAGGAATATCACTAGGCTCTGATTATGGTCCATCGGTCTATAATGGAGGAATGTCTAAGTTACCAAAAAGCTGACATCCTCCCTCTATGTCATTATTCTCTTCATCCTCATTTTAGTCAACCTCCACTTCATCTCCCATACGTCTCCATTCATCATTCTCTGATTTCACAAACTTTATTCTACCCATAGTTGACTCAGTATAAGTGTCAAACATAAAAACCTTATCACTTTATGTTTTTGTTGACAAGTCTAAACCAAACTCTCTGAAAACTTTTGTCAAAAATCGTCCATAAGGGAGTACTCGAGTCGTTCTGCTCAGCAATGAAATCATATGATTAAGCATAATATAAAGCTAAAGTTGACTCACCCACTTAGGCCATCAATAAGGAATCAACCAAAAATGCTTCAAGATAAGACAACTCTTCTCTATGCCCTCCTCGTGGTATGATGGAGAATGTGATGATGTGATGGGGTACACAGCATTTAATAGAAAGACTATGAGCATTGGCCTTTCGAAGCCCATGACCAACTGATACTTCGCATAAGTGCTCAATGGCCTCAGAGGTTACAAACCCTGGAATGTTAGGCTAAGTCTTCATGTCATCCACTAGCAGACCTTCACACGAGACACCTAGTATTTCACATATTTTACGCTGAGTAAGTCGTATGTCTTTTCCTCTCAATGTACAATAGATGAAAGCTCGATGCGTGAAATGAGCTTTGGTGTAGAAGCACCCCACTAGTTGTGTATATACTAGTTCAACCAAAGAAACGAGCTGGAGTCTGACCCATCACATCAAAATATCACCTCCGACCTAAAGTTGCTCATCAAATCTGGGGATCAATATTTCGCCCAATTAGTATTGTACTTTTATTGAAATACTTAATATATCTATCAAACTCTTCAATTGTGTTGAACAACCTAAGGTCATTCTGAGACTTGGTTCTTGCCTCGGTGTCAGTTGTCTGGGCAGGGCACTTATACAAATGCTTCCTCTTTTGTGCCATATTAGTCTCTAAATACCTATAGCCAGAATGTCGACGATAAATACGTTAATACATTCAATCAAAAACAAACATCCATCATTTCAATATTCACCACAAAAATTACAAGTTTGTTACAACAATTTTCTCATAACAACTAATTTAGGAAATTCTACTGACAACAAATAAAGCGGAATAACTTCAATTAATAATTTGGTATCAATAATTTCACTCTTGACGACATTTTCAATTTTTTTTTCCGTTGACACTTTCCTTACTTTTTCACCTTACCTAAATCATATAAATGTTGTAGCGACCCAGAAACGGTCAGACCGAATAATGATGGAACCAAAACAGGGCGCTTGGTTTAATCTTTTTGTTCTGATTTATTTAGTTTTCTTTTTTCCAAAGTAATTGACCAGATTCTAAACTCAACGATGGCGGATCAGAAGCAGAGACTCGGTTTACTCCAACGTTTTTAATTATCTTATCAAAACATTTTCTTTATGTTATTTCTCTTTAGGTTTTTCGATTTTTAGGTAGGCATTTTCAAATGGTAGGCCCACAACATTTACATTTCATAAAATGTAATTACGATTGAGCATTCTGTGCCCTTTCAAAGAAAATGATATACAAACAAAACATTTCTTTGGAGTTCATTTGTTGTTCACAAAATATCCATGTTCAAGAAATGATATGCATATGGCGGGGTATAGATTTATATGCATAACTTCTTTATATGACCTCTGGCAGCTTCCGCGATCTTGTCTTCCTTCCTGTCTACTCAAAACCTGCGCATAGATAAAAACTATACGTTAAGCATTTTCATGCTTAGTGGTTCTATCTGATTCTATTTCAATATTCAATTGCTTGGCATGCATTTAACATTAAACCATGCCTATTATATCAACATATACTCATTCTTCACTTTCACATGCTTTCATTTTACAATTCATTTTATCATATCTGTATGCAATTTAAATGCATCAATTCAATTCATGATTCAATTTATGAGATTTAAGCGTATGCATAAAATCCCATTTACACACTCATGTGTTGGTTATTTCACTTTGACTATTCAAATCACATTTCGGCAGTTAAGTTTGATGAATCGCTCTTATTATCATTGATGTGTGCTTACATTTAACAATTAGGTCTCCATCATGGCGAATGTCATTTGGTGCACACCAGGCATGTGGTATAATTTAAATGCCATATCTTTATCATGACGGATCTTTGATTGGTGTATCCTTAGTGAGACATTTCTTCAATGCCATACGCCATCTTGGCGGATGCGGAATTAGTGCATCCGCCAAAATCAGGACATTGGACAATTTCGGGGTGCCATTGACGAGGATCGCAGATTGGTGCATCCGTCAGGCGGTTCATTAGTATATCATTCAATTCAAGATGTCGAAATTGTGGAATTCATTTAAATTCGATTTATCATTCACATTCATTCGGTTTTCAAATATAGCATTTCAATTCCATATTCACTTCGTATTATCTTTTCAAGAATTATACTCAATCTATACTTATTTCATGTACTCATTCATTACTCATTTCATATACTCATTCTGTGTACTCATTTTCATAGTTACTTGGCAAACTACAAAATACTTGAAATAAAGAATAAGAGTCGAGAACAAGCAGGATTGTTAAATCTAGCTTCCTTCTCTTCGATCTCGGTCCCTGGATTGGCTGATCATCACGAGTCTAATTCGATATTAACAATCCATGCGCTTAGTGGATAAATAATTCTTAAACAGTTTAGTGGTCTAGGTTATTTCCTTCAACGATCTTTGGTTAAGACAGCAGAGTGCGCGGAGAAGGCGAAATCGCCAGAGCAGTGCGGTGCGTTTTCACTTAGTTCTATCCTTATTTGAACCCCCATTAATCATTTCTTAGGGTCCCTAAACATTCAGGGTATGAATACAAGACTTAACGATTTTAAAATATGCAAAAACATGGGTGTGGGAAGTTGTGATGCAGGTACCACTGGCTTGTCTGGTACAGTCCCTCTTTACTGTTGATAGGTACCGATTTGGGTGGTACCAGTGCACCGAGTTCAAATGATACCGGTACCAGTTTGGGTGAAATAGAGTACCACTGCCACCATCATGAATGGGTACCACTTTTGATGGGGTACCATCTATGGCTTACTTGAAAATGTTGGATTTTAGCATTTCTCATCATTTTTCTAACCCTGAAACCTTCTCCAATTTAGTCCCATATCAAAATCCACCATGGAATCCATCCCAGAAACAACTCAAAGGTGGTTTAGAATCCAATGAAAACCTTTTTCTCTTAAGTTAGGGCTTTTTCCCCAAATCGAAAATCACAAAAAGGATGAGGTTAGGGTTTGATTTTCTTACCTTAGCCTCTTCAAAATCTTCTCTTCCAAGTTGTTTGATCTCTTAGGAGCAAGAAGTGGGGAGCAAAGCCAACCAAAACTTGATCTCTTGCAAACCCTAGCTCTTTCTCCCTTTTCTCCTTCCTTCCTCCCTTAAAAACGTGTTAACAATAAAATGAGCCACTAAGACCACATTTTTGGCCTTTATATTCCTTAAATCCATAAGGCCTTGTTTGGCCTTTAATCCATTTAAGTGTAAGGCCATGTTTGGCCTACACACTCATTCTTATTCCTCATTTTCTCCTTTTTTGGTCTTTAATTCTTTATTTCCATAAGGCCTTGTTTGGCCTTTAACCCTTTTTTTCATTTAAGTATCCTATTATTCCACTTTGGCCATTCATTTATTATAATTTCACTTAGACATTTATTCTTTATAACTCAGTGACCTTAGGTCCTCATTTTAAAATTTCCACATTTGCCTTTTCAGCAGGTTATTTCAGTTCAATCACTTTCTCATTTTAGCATATAATATTCAATCATATGCTCACACTTTCAATTTGAATTTCACAATTTATCAATTTATCAATTTTTTTTCCGAAAAAGCCCAAGTTTGACTCAATTCATACCCAGAATATATAATAAAATTATTATAAAAATTCTAGGGTATTTTGAATCGATTCTGATATTGGTTGAGTTTGATGTGCGTATACTAAATATACTCAATTGAATTTGGTTCTTGATGCAATTTTGAGAATCTTGTCAATTTTATGATGATAGTTGACATCCTAAAGCCAATGATGGTTCAAAAGCTCCCTAGTGATTGGAAGCTTCTATGGAATGATAGTTTTCAGGTAAGACATTGAAATCTCTAAGTTGATAGTTGGATCCTATCATTTGATCATTGTGTCTTTAAGTTCACTACCCTTTCTATGGATCCTTTCCGGGTGTCATATAAAAGAACGCCAGCATACAGATAAACAAGTTGATGTAAGCAACAAAATTACTATAATCACCAATGCAGAAAGAACCATTAGCTCAAGATACATGACTAAAGCCAATCATGCACAAACTAACAAAACAAACTTAAAGGACCCTGAGTGTGCAATGCAAAAATGGAAGAGATTGGAGTTATATATGTGAGTGTTTTGGTTGAAGTAGTAGATACAAAATGATCCCACTCATTGACTCTAGAAGATTTTGAGGTGGTCCCTCCACAACTGCCTTAACAATTCTATTCATGTATACATGTCATGTTAGGAGCATACCTCGCATATGGGGAGCAATATAAAGATAAATTTAATGCAAAATTGAATATTTTTAATCCTTTTCTTTCTTTTGTCATGGAAAAACTATACAGGCACCTGTAGTAGGTGATTTCTTTTTTCTTTTTAATAGTGTTGTCTATCACTCAATTATGAAGTTTGTAATTCTTTAACTGCATAATCCTATAATTGTAGAATTCATAGAATAAATCATTGATACCAACTGAAGATGTCAACTTTTAAAAATAGTGAAATTTTAATGATGTTTAACTTATTAAATGAATAAGGAAGATCGAAAGGTCACCTGAGAAGCTGACATCACACTATTAACCATGGTAAGAAATGCCAAGATTAATGGTTTTCAGCAACATGTATATTCAATGAAATCTCAGTGAAGTATGGAGATAACTTAAGCATGCATGACCTAATAAATTTTTCTCAACAACCAAGCAGATGGAAAAGAGACAAAGAGACAAACAGACAAACAGAAAGAGAAAGAAATATGTTGATGAAGACAGAAACCTAGGGGGACTCGGTCGTGATTTGGGTCGAATAGGAAATCCCTCTTCCTCTTTCTCACGATCGGTCGTGCTTTGGTCAACCAACAATTATCTTTCGAATGGGATGCGTTTATGGGGTTTTCAAGTTAGGGATTTGAGTAAAATGAGAGATCGATCTTTAAGAAACAAGGTCAAGCTTGAGATGAAAGGGGGGAGAGGAGGAATTAAGAGCTTGAGAGTTAAGGAAAAGTAGAAAGAAGAAAGGGAGGTATGTGGTTGAAGAAGAAGTCGTGAAACCGGTTAAGAGAGGATAAGGGGATGTTTGAATGAGAAGAAGAAGAAGAAGAGAAGAAAGGGAGGTATGGGAAGGGGTCAAACAGGTTGAGAGAAGATAAGGGGATGTTTGAGGATGTTTGAATTATGTTAGGGCTTGTGGGTAAGATAAATGAAGGGTATTTTAGGGAGACAAATTTTCTTTTGCTACCTCATGGACTCTTTATCAAATATTTGAGTTCTTTATCAATTATTTTGTTCAAATAGGACTTGGGCTAGGTTTACTAAGTTTTGGGCTAAATTTTCAAATGTTATTTTATGCTAGAATTTGTAACATGGTTTTCCCGACAATTAATGCACTTTGCCATCATCATTGTATTGTGATGGTGAATATCGATCTACAGTCTAGGAATAAAGTATAAACATGGAATAATGGAGGGAGAAGTGGGGACCTTTCGGGATTAGTAGCAAGGAAGCTTAGCAGACTAGTGAAGAAAATGAAAGAAAAGAAAGAAAAGTTGGGGATAGGCACAATGAAGCAGGAAAAATTGAATTTTGAAAAAGAGAATTCAGCGGTAATTGCCGTAATAGTATAGGTGGAAAACCTGGAATTTTTCTAAATCTCAGATGACAAAACGGACTTCACCGTTGAATTCGTCTCGCGAAATCTAGTTACCCAGTGGAATTTTGTCGGATTCTGAGATAGTCAGAATTTTACGTTTTTTGAGGCACCAGGTGTCAGGTGACACATGGAGTGGTGCCACATGGCATGACCATGTGGATGCCACATGGAACCTTAGGAAATGGACACGGCATGATGTATCATTTGGTGTAGCAAGTGACACATGGCACTTGGTTGAATGGCTCATTTAAAGCCATGTGTCAAGTTGTGAGGAGAAGATAGGAAAGTAGGGGGAAGCTTTTCCACTTTGATCAATTTGGTGGATATGGTGAGAGGAAAGGAAACAAAAAAAGGAAAATAAATAAAAATAAAAGAAAAGGAAAAAAACCAAGTGGAGAGAAGCAGTGGGTGCGTGAGAGGGAGAAGGAAAGAAGATTTTCCGGCTTTAAAATGATTGGCTTCGACAGTGCGAGGGTAAAGTTGGTCTCTGTATTGAGGCTACGCGTGGGTACCAAAATCAGAGTGTTTCGTCAAACTCCAAGAGGTAGGGGTTTCTTCCTACTAGGGTTATTTCTAGCCTAAAGGTCATTTAATGACATGGGTTTTCTTTAAGGCGAGTGAATGGATGTGTCGCGATTCGATCCCAAAATTTTGGGACTGAATGTTGAATGTTTGGAGACAGTTTTGGGCGATCCGGGACTGTGTTTGGTGGTTTGGTCCCAGTTGTGTCTTGAGTTTTGTTGTTGTGTGTTTTGGTGTTTGAGGCGTACGGCCCAATCGGAAGTGGTAAAGTGGACTAGCTAGGAGACTGGACAGGGGTGTTGGTATACTCTGATGCCTTGTTCAATTGAGGTCTAAATCAGGAATCTTTTGTGCGGCAGCTTGTGTGAATAACATGTTTGGTTGTGTGAAAAAATAAGTGTTGATATATGCTTGTTGATGTATTAACATGGATTCCATGATGGATGTAAATTATATGTAGAAAATATAATTATCCATGATCTATTAATGTTACATGTAGTTCTCATCACATGAATTGGCATGAAATGGCATTCTACATATCATATGCACAGGGACACTGCATAGTATTGGGTGTGTGTGTAGGGTTGTGGTCATTCACCATTCTTGGTGAATAAGGTGAGTGGCTTCGGTAGTGGAACGGCGATCCGAGAAAATGAGTCTCACGGTTGCATGCGAAAAGGAAAATAAATAAATAAATCGTGTGTGGGCGGAAGCGAGTTGGGGTAGTACCCTGTTGGGTGAAAGACCCGATTTATTGAGGTTAGACATGATCACCAGAAGCGGTGGCTTCGTCAAAATGTCGAGAAAGAGCCACGACATCTACGGTGTAAACAGAAAATAAGTGGTCCACAAATGCATAAACACACAAGATTCGATCAAATCAAATGAACATTAGAGGTTTGTCCAATGGGTTATGAGTTTTAAAAACAAAAAGCTTTTATTTTGGAGAAAATGGTCATTGGGTGAAACACAGTGACGAGTCTTCACCTTGGCATTTGCATCACGTGAGGGAGTCAATGAGGACTGAGACATGGGATAAGGTGAGTCACACTCTCATCCATGGCATGTAGACATTCAGTAGAATGTGACAATTTTACTTGAATGTGTGTGTTTGCCATTGCATGTGCACTTTGGTGGGAAGTAGCCTTTGTAGGAGAATTCTGCACTAGACATTGCTCACCCAGTGATGGGAGAATATTTTTAGTCTTGGAGGTACTACCGGAGATGGAACTCAGCTAAGACAGTGGTGAAGAGACGGGTGGCTTTGTTATGAAATTTGTAAAATTCTGGGTGAAAACTGGAGTTTACGTCCCATAGCCAAGAGAAAAGAGTTGTAATCAGGCTTCGTTTTTGTATGATTAATACTATTTGGTAAGGTTTTCAGGGTTTCATGTTGCCTTTGTAATAAAAGGTTAGTGTATGTCAATTTGGTGTGTTTAGAAAAAATGGTTGGAAGTGCGAAATGCGAGAATAGGCTCTTGCATGTTTAGGTCGCGAAGACGAGAATTCTGTCATGTGGAGAAAGTGTTTACTCTACGTGTTTAGGTCGCGACAAGGGATTCCTGGTCGCAATAGAGTTCTTTTCTGGTTCTGTGTCGCGATAGGAATTCCTATGTCGCGACATAGTTATCAGATTTTAAGAAATAGAAACTGTCGCAACATGGCTTTCTTTGTCGTGATAGGGATTCTAGTTCTCTGTCGGGACGATGTCGCGATAGAGGTTTCCGCTAATGTGACAGGCGGTCATAGTCGGGCCATTGTAACTTTAGTTTACACGCGGGGCCAGTTAGTCGAGAGATTTGGTGATAGAAGCGTTTGTGCGGGATTTCATGGGGGTTGTGTCGCGAAATTATTTTTTATGTTGACGAGTTTGGCGAAACAAAGGGTTCATGCTCGCGTGAAGTATTTGTGTTCTGACGGGATGTAACAGACGAGGGGCCTTGTGTTGCGTGAAGAAATTTGTGTGGTAGCGAGTTTGGGTGAGGCGAATTTTATGTTGCGACAAAAATATTTTTATGTTGCGACGAGTTTCATAAAGTGGTGTTCTGTGAAGTGTTTATGCCGACCGATCGGCGAGGAAGACTTCTTGCCGCTGACGAAGGGTTTTATTTCGCGACAGAGTTTAGCCAGGCCGAGAGTTTTCTTGTCGCGACAGAATGTTTTTATGTCGCGATAGAGTTGGCTAAGGTAAGGAGAATTTCTATCGCTACAGGGGATTTTTATGTCGCGACGGTGGCCCGCAGCGAGAGAAATCTCTGGCTCTGTCATTTGGGTGCGAGCTATGCGCCACGACAATGTGGCATCGTGTTGCGTCGTGGCCAGAGGAGCCATGCCTTGTGCGAAGACCAGCTTGGCATAAAGACCCTTGAGCCTGTGCGATAGAGACGGCGCATGATAAAGGAATTCTATCATGACGAGTTGAATGATAATGAAAAAAAAATAAGACCCACGAGATTTGGGCGTCGTAGCTTAATATTAGAGCATGGTATGAATGCTACAGGGCACGATGGACATGCATCACATCTAATACCATTTGCCTGACTTGGTATTAGAGCCTAGTTTATGAATACTGGGGCTGGTTGGGCATGGGTTTAGATCATGCATCATTATGCATTTTATGATTAATGGAATTGTTTGTGTGCATGATGTTGTATTCTGTGCGAGTCGATAGTATATGGGAAATGGCGTGTTGGCAGTATATTGGTGGTGGCATATACTACTAATTGAACAAGGAAGAAAGAAATCTCGAATTTGCTGTTTGACATATGTGATCTTGATGGGGAGAGAGATGGAGGTTGCCAGAGGCGATGACCCGACCACGACACATTTTGACGGGGCCTTTGTAGAGGCCGTGAGTGCATATCACTCTCCATTGTGACGCCCAAATTCTGGGGATCAGTTGTGCAGTCAACTGAAGCTGCTGTGAATGTCGGTGACCGACATTTCCTGTCGTTGATCTCCTTTATCAGGGGCTGCCCAAATACATCTTGTCTGATCAAACATCTGATGACCACTGGGTCCTCATATCTGACTATCTGGAGTAAAAATGGCCTCTTGGGCCACATTTATACTCACTGACCTATATTCCATCATCCAATGTAATGTAACATGAGTAAATGACCATGGCCCACGTAAAACCATACTCATAAACATATCGACCGTACTTAGTTCTGAGAGTTAATGATGTTGCTCTTCTGTAACACATATATTAAAATGAAAAACATTCTATGCATCTGAAAACCATCAGAAGCCACATTAGGCTTTCTTCTAGCAGGCCTCTATAACAGTGAACCGTCTCCTGCTTGCGGCTCCACATTGCACATGAAATGGTGGCATCCTCGCCGGTGAGCTAGTAACAATTAATTGGAATCTACCCTGAGTGGAGCTCCACTAGTGCATGTCTGATGCTCTGAAATAAACACACGTTGACGAATGCGTGATCTGCTTGAATGTCTAGGCGTCCATCTCATGTCCAGGAGTCCTCCCCAGACTCCTCCACACCGCTAAGACACATTATGAGAACCTTGGTTTGTTGTTGTAAACCCTCCAGTCTGTATATGCTCGATTGGGCCGACTCCAGACGATTATTATGTGTGAGACTACCTCGATGTATATCGATTGGTAGACTCGAATGATTGATATTATGTTTGGACTACCCTCCGATATTTATTATTTTTAGACAACCCTCGAACCATTCTCTCGGGAATTACCTCATGCACTCACTCTATCGTCTAGGGTGCTTGGTGCATATGGAATGCTATGATGTCAATTCCGTTTACAATTGATAACACGTGACCTTTGCAATGTTATATATTAAATTAATTGAAATCTTTGACATATGTGCAATTTACCATCATTACATCAAAGGCCAAATAAATGAACAGCGATCATTGAAATAATAGTTTAGTCCTCAATAACTCTGTTATTTCACAAAAATTATTTTGTAGACATTCTCGAATAGTGAAGCCTCGATTACTATACGAAGCAAATCACCAATCATCAGTTCACTTTGTGAACGAGGTCCACGACCCTTTCTAGCCTCATACAAACCAATACAGCATTTATTCATATATTATCATACAAATACCTAAATCAGTCCCCAGCTTGACCACGGGTGGCCAGAAAATGTCGATAATTTTCGATAATTACGATTCGAGTTTTGCAGGGACGATAAGCAACGTTAGGAGACCTGAGCCTTGAACATTGTGGCTTACTTAAATAAAGTATGAAAACCCAGTAAGGGAGAAACCCTACCTCACGGAAGTTGTCGAAAAATCCAAAGCAGGAGCCAGCGTGAAGCCTCGTCAGCGTAAGCGATTTCATGCTGTCAGAAGAATTGACGGTCGGATTCGCGGATCTTGAAGAAGGTACCTGCTCTCACTCTAAAACACCACAAAACCAGCCTCTGTACAAACCGTCCCCAGCCCATTGCATCTCTCTTTGTCTTTTAATTTGGAGAAGAGGCACTATTGCAATTTTGTCTTTTTCCCTTCATTAAACTTTCCAAAATGCCCATCATGTCCCTTCTCTTGGATTTTCGACATTTGGTACTATCTCAAACCTTCATTTCATCATTCTCTCTCCTTGCCCTTATGCACATGATGTGTTATATGTGACTAATCGCATTGAAAATGGATTTTCTATTGCAGGAATTAGATGCCTCGCGTGTAACTCAGGCTATCTGAATTCTAATTTCACGTGCTAGCTAGATTTATGAGCGATTCCAGGTGAAATCAGTTTCATCATGCGAATCTGAAATAATTAGTTTTACCATTTTCAGAAATTGAATTTCACCAATTATTATTCTCCCCTCTAAGAAGATTTCGATCCAAAAATTACGGACAATCATACTCCTTGTATGCATCATGCAACGTGCTCTACCTTGCATGTAAACTAGTCATTTGGTATTAAGCGACTAAACTCGTACCTTCATCCCTAAACGAAGGGATAGGTGGCCGCATCATGTCCTCGCACTCTGCGTGGACTCCTCCACTCCATAGTCTTGTGCCAGCACCCTCACTAGCCTCGGTCTTGCGTCGCAAAACGATCTGGCTGTCCAAAATATCTTGGTCCCTCCTCGAGTCCCATCGGTGTCAACCTACATCTATCCCCGATCCTGCATGAAGTGGATGCGGGTATATAGAGCATGGGGCGTGAAATACCGTGGACATTTATCTTTGGTAAAAAGCTAATCGATGCCTTCGATTACTGTCCTCTTGAAGTATCTCGAAGGCCCAGTGAATCTCGCGATAGCTTCCACGCTTAGAACGACGACTCTCTTGAGGCATCACCTTGGCGTGATCCCAAACTCGAACTCCTAAGGGTCGACGTCATTACATCATAGATCTTACTGTAGGCTCACGGTAGTGAGAAAACGTTGTCGTATCAAAGCTCACCTTCTCGAGGTGTCTCTAATCAAATCGGGACAGGTGATGCTCTCTCCCACCTTGAGTCAACATATGATTGATGCACATGACCTCCCCGTCGTCTCATATGGTGTAGGTTGTATCTTAAGCACGATAAAACTATTGTGTGGCGAATTCCACTAAGAGCAGTGCTCCTCTACCACTTAAGACCGGGACGTATGCTGCGGCATTAATCTCAACGCTTTGTATATATAGTCATGTGGTGTATACACCATGACCACTTACTTTGTGTGTAAAAGCGACCTTCCAGGTCACAATCAGCGACAATCGATGGATAGTCAGCCTGGTCAGTAATCATGAATGACATCCATATCACAGGCCGCTATAAAATTCGACAACACTTGATGCAATTTCAAAGGGTTATCCAAATCTCGAGTCACTCTCGACTCTCACATCACTGGCTAAGTTCACGATAACGTGATGTGTTTAAGTCTCGATTAACATAACTCTTCGGCTTATACTTCGAGCCTCATACATTCACTTAGAAGTCGGGGTATCTCCGGGTCTTACCTACAACTCAGAGATTCTCACCTTAGAGTTAACGACCCCTCTTTTGCTTTTGACACACTTTAATTACTCTTTGCATTCACGAATCGACCCATGAGTCTTCATTGGACATTGATCCCCAAAGACAAACTCAACCCACACTCCTTGAGGGTGGTGAATGGCCGTCTTAGTGCACCCACACCCAGGCTTCGACGTCAGTGTTAGTTAACTCACGTGCCTTGGCTATTTTCTTTGTGACACCCCGATCCAGGGTCCTGTAGCGAGAATCTGGGAGATCTCTGCTCGTAATCCACACCTATCAGGTCGGCTCTCACCACATCCTAGGGAAGAACATCTATGCACAGCCTCTAAAGGCCTTAACCTCTAAGCCCAAATCAATTAGGTGTCGGGTATAATGACCGACTAAGGTCGATTACTAACAACTTAGATGGCTGTCCAATTCATCCATGTCAAGCGACATCAACAACGATATCTACCACCGTAGGTCCTCGCTTCCATTGCGCGCCTTTCGATCGTCACGACTTGACCCACACTCAGCGCTCTGGCTTTATGCGTGCTAGAAGTGCTTGTCTTACCGAACTGAAGCGGTTCCTTTGACCGGGTACTAGGGTGTGGAGGAATGAGCGGGTCTCTCTGATACTGTGGTATGGAATGCATTGTCCCAGTCTGGGATCCACGTCTGCAGAGAGCGATCCCATCTCACATGCAAATCGGCCACTGATCCCCAAACACGTGTGACGAGTCTTACGCATTCCCGAGAAGAAGGTTGAGTCCTCCTCTTCTACTGACGATCGGTGCTCGGGGCATCTCGATCTCTCTCACATAATCGAGGTGGAGTCTGACCTTGAGTCCATGTCAGTAGGCGAAGTCGATCACATAGAATGGACAACCGGCTGGGTTCTCGAGTCCTCTACCGTAATGCCAGCCAATCCCAAGAAACTACGTATCTAGAAGATTGACATTCGGTCTCTCCGACTCATCCATGACCTCGACCTTCTGCGGATCGTGACACGCGATCTTTGACACCGTGTCCCAATCTCACCTCGATGGCAAAACTTCGCATATGAACAGCGTCATTGATGGTCTCTCGACAACTGTAACATGATCCTCAAGTGATACTCATGCTCCCACTCGACTAGAGGTAGATCAAGATGTCATCCCACAGACCACGACAAGCGATCTAGATAGGGTTGGAACACCACATGCATGAGATCCATGAATCTTTGTTGGCGCATTAGACCGATCAAAACATCACTTAGTAAACTCAAAGTGCCCATAACGCGTCCTAACGACTGTCTTAGGGATATCTATCTCCACAACCCTTGGCGTGGTAACCCGTGCGAAGGTACATCCTTGGAGTAGACTCGCTCCTCTCAGCCCGATCGAACAAATCATGATCACCGGTGTGGAGTGCCGTTGCCAGTCGTAACCACATTGGTGTCATTAGTCAATGCCTGTTCGAAGGGTCTTATCCTTCTTCTTACATAAATAGAACGAGCCCGTGGTGAAGTGCTCGGTCTAATAATAGACCACTGCTCAATAGCTCTGGCCAAATTTGGACTCACGAAAGTTCCTCTGACTCAGCGTGCCATCTGTGTGGAGTCATAGAGATGGCGAAAGTACGAGTGTTCGATCTGAAGTCTACTACCTGCCCTCTATATGGAATGATCGGTGGCTCATCAGAAAAACATCCACATAATCGCGCACTACGAGGTAGATCGAAGAGTCGGTCTCTCCTCATCCTCACAGGGTAATGCTGGCTAGCCCGACCGTGCGCTCACGACACACGGACTCATTATCTTGTCTAGAGGCGAAAATATCATGCTTGTCCCCTGAAATGCAAATGAGTGCGAGTCTGCGTGTGGGTAACCCTCCTACGCTCACGATCGATGCGACCACCGTGGTATCAACGATCCATCCCGGGGATGACATCGAACTCGACATGTCCATGATCCTCCGAGTCACTTTGTGAGTAGAGTCCGAGATCTCCAAATCGCAACCTCGACATATCATCCATATCCTGCATACTAATCCTGGGGAGAACTTCGCATCTAGACTCCTCTACAAGGTCTGCAGAGGTCCTTGCCCATTTCCACCATATTTGGGCCTCACTCTGCAAAAATTTGGAACACAGCTAGTCTAATCTGTAGTGTCGGTAATCTCAGCTAGCCTGCAACACTTTCTTGATACGTATGAACAGTGATCTGTATGTCGGATCTCCTCCTGTGAATGTTGGAGGATGATGCCTTAACTTACGGAGGTTCTTGAGGACCTCCCGACTGCTACACCTTTGTGCGATAGCGTGCTTATGTCCTCACAGCCTCGTGAGCTGCGCGTCAATCTTGGTGGTTGGTCGGATCTTGGGTGGTGCGACCGGTACCCAGATGGACGCCTCTACGTCGTCTTAGATCCTCGACTAGCCATCATACGGTTCAATGGCAAGTTAAATCTCAATCTGATATCTCACAGGCATAAACACGACCAGACACTATTCATACACATAAATCAATGTATACACATTGTCCTTGCATTCTGGAGTAATGCAGACAATCAGATATGCATTTAAAACATTTTTATCAACAAAAATTTTATTTTCCACAATTTCAATTTTTTTTTTTTAATTTTGTCCCACTTTGTTTGATTTTGTTTATTTTCAAAAAAAAATTCACACATTACTATGATTTCATTATCTCTTTGTTCACCTAAGTTACGATACACTTTGTTTATTCTGATACACTCGACCAGTGTATTCTGTCTGATACACCTTCCCTTGCAATTCCCCTCATTTCCCTTACTTGATACACCTTCATTTCTCTTGCAATACAATTCCTTAGCCTACCTTAAAGCCTCATTGCAATACAATTCCTATGTGCCAATACAATTTCAACCTTGGCCCTCACATTCTGATACACTTCCTTAGCGAAAGAACTATGTTAACGATACAATCAGTCAGCCACCAAGCTCCTGCTGATACACTTTCCAGCCTCACTAAAGTTGCGGTAATGCCTTGGCCATGATACAATTGCACCATACAATTGCCCCTTCCTGCTCTGATGCCTTGGCTTCAATACGATAGTGCGACCCAACTTTACACCATTTTTTTCTTTAAGTTTTTTTTTTCACATTATTTCTAGCTACGGGAAAAACACCAAAAAATATATACATGTATAATTTTTTTCTTCAGAACATCAAATAAATTTAAAAAAATTTATTTTCTTTGATTTTCTTCAGTTTTTTTTTTCAAACTACCAAACACCTTACAAAAATGATTTTCTTCACTTCATCATTTTTTTTTTCATTTATTTGCTATTGGAGACACAAAAAAAATACTTTTCCATTTTTTTTTTCTCCAGTACACCTAAATAAATTTAATAAATTTATTAAATTTATTTTATCCTAGTTTTCTTCAGTTTTCCACCTTGTAAAACCTTAGAAAATTATTTTCTTCACCTCATTTTTTTTTTTCATTTGGACATTTTGTCTAAAATCTCCTCAAACCTCTTTATCCAACACTAAACCTAGTGTTAACCTTACATTATTAAATTTTTAGTTTATCATCCATTAAACCAAATGAATTTATTCAAATTTATTTTATTTCTCCTCTTGGTTCCGAGTTTTTCCCTAAGTTGTAAAAACTCTAAAAACTTCCCAACACATCATGGTTTTCTAGGTGCTAATCACTAAGCACCTGAGCCATACCTGATACATGATCACACATCATTCATGTTATGGAATATTTTTCACACAACAATTTATCAAATCACCTGAAACACATCGAACACATGCATGCGGGTGTCTAGTTTTGTCAGGTGATTTCCTAGGCCAATCTCATACCTAGAAGCTTCGACATCGAACCACACCTGGTGGTGATGTTCTTATTTCCGACTATGGCCCCAGCCAAATCCTCAATCTCTGGGTTTCCATATGCCTATGCTGCTACATGAGCCACCCCAGTGGTGATGGATGCCAACCAGGCTCCTGGGTGATAGTATACCTGGCTCGATACCAATACGCTCGATTCACGGGGTCCGTTGACTACCATCGGCCGTGAAGCGCTGTGAATGTGGGTGACGGAGCATTTCTCAATCGGGCGGGGAGTCTCCTTTGTGCGGGGGCTCTACCCAGATACATCCTTTGTCGATCAACATCAATGACCACAAAAGGTCTCATATACAACTATCTGCAGTAAAAATGACCTCTTGGGCCCTGCACCTTACTCCTGACCAATATTCCATCTATCGATATGTCCCGGTAACATGATTAAACGGCCACTTGGCACAGCCAAAACCATACTCATAAACTTATATCCAACCATGTATCATAGTTACAAGGTTAATGATCTACTCTTACTAACACATATATTAAAATGAAAAGCATTCTAATACATGAAAACCATCAAAGCCACATTAGGCTTTCTTATGACCTCTATGATGAGCAGCATGAGTCTCCTGCGCCAGCTCCACGTACTGTAAGAATGGTATCCCTCGACGGGGTGAGCTAAATGCTGATAGTGGAATCACCTAAGTGGGCTACTCTCCACCTAAGTGCAATATGCAATGCTCCCGAAATAAACACATTGAGCAAATGCATGATCTTGCCGAATGTCTAGCGATTAATCTCATATCCAGAGTCTCCGGAGCTCCCTCACACACATATAAGCCACGATATGAGAACCTTAGTTTTGTTGTTGACAACCTCAGATATGTATCAGGTGGGCCGACTCGGAAGCGATTGATATTAATGTGTGGACTACCCTCAGATGTATATCGATTGGTAGACTCAGACGATTGATGTTATGTTTGAACTACCTCGAATGTTGGTATTTTTAGACAACCCTCCAGGAACCATTCTCTCAGAATTACCTCATGCACTCCTCTATCGTCTAGGGTGCCCAGGTGTATATAAGATGCATGATGCAATTCCATTTACAATTGATAAAAATATATAATCATGCATATATTCCACATAATTTAATCACACAAACATGTCATGTAGTGCCACCATCAATTACATCAAAAATTAGCTCACGTGGCTAATGATCAAACGAGCAACTCGATTTGAATTACTCGACCAAACACATTATTTCATAGTATTTTGTGAACATTCTCGAGAATAGTGAAACCTGGATTCTTATTAGAGCAAATCGCAATCATCGATTCACTTTGTGAACCAGAATTTCCATGACCCTTTCCGGCCTCATACAAACCAATACATAATTTATTCCATATATTATCATCTAAAATACCCAAATCGATCCCAGCAGCCACGGGTGCCAGAAAATGTCTCGATAATTTCCGATAATTGGGTCCCAGTTTTGGGGCCGTCAGCTAATCAGTTGAGGCCTCAGGCAAAGAAACATTGTAAAACACTTAAATAAAGTGTAAAACCCAAGTAGGGAGAAACCCCTACCTCATGGAAGTTGTCGAAAACTCCCAACCCAGGAGCCAGCATGAGCCTCGTCCGTAAATGACTTTCCTTCTTGCTAGAAGAATTGAAGCGATCCGGTTCTTGCAGGGATCTTAGAAGAAAATTACACCTTCTCACTCCTAGCTTTATAAAACCAGCCTACGCACAAACCGTCCCATTAACGCATCTCTCTCTTTGTCTTTTAATTTGGAGAAAATGTATTGCAATTTTGTCTTTTCCGCTTCATTAAAAACTTTCAATGCCCATCATATCCCTTCTCTTGGTTTTTGACATTTGATCTTATCTCGGCCATCCATTTCATCGTTTCTCTACTTATGCCACTTATGGCACATGAGTGCGTGTTATATGTGACTTTAGTGGCATCGAAGAATTGTTTCACGGCGCAGTGCGATGTACACGCCGGCGTTATAACTCATTGTCACCGAATTAGACAAATTCGGCGTGTTAATGAATTTTAAGGCGATTCCAACGGTAAATCCATTTCATCATCCAAGATCTAAGAATAAGAGATTCAGATTTTTGAGCGAGTGCGATTTTACCTTTTCGAAATTGAATTTCTCGGTCTTGCGGCCATTACGCAGACTAGTGCGGTTAGAGTCGGTGAGTAACCTGCAAGGTTTATGGCACATCATCCTCCGACATTTACTGGGGGAGGGGATCTATTGGTAGCTGATCATTGGTTCCAACAGGTTGAGAGGATTTTGGAAGCTATGGAGATTACCTTCGATGCTATAAGGATCGGGCTAGCCACATTTCGGCTAGAGGGTGAATCCCGAGTATGGTAGGATTGGATTAAAGTCTCGAAGGATCTAGAGACGCTATGACATGGGAAGGATTCGAGAGCTCTTCATGGTGGATTTTTTCTCGGCATGCTGGCGTCTGGGGAGTTCATGAGTTCGCGAGTATGAATGTGCTCGAATACGTAGCTAAGTTCACTTAGAATTGTACGTTCGGGGATGATTATGTGGCCACATATATGTGTGGGTGAGAAGTTTAAAGATGGCTGGAAAATTTGTCCATCCGAGCGAGATTGTAGGATTCCTCATACAAGACCTGGACTCACCACATGGTTGGGGCGGTATGGCCATAGAGAGAGATAGAAAGTGCGGGCATCAGTCACGGGTGGTAATGAGAGGGAAGGAGATTGACCTTCTTCTAGTTTAGGAAAGAAGTGAAGACTCTATTCCACGAAGGATTTCAGGACGGTAGAGGCTAACAAAGCGAGACGGACAGCTTCTGATGGAGTTAGGACCGATGACATGTTATTACTACCATTAGCTTAGACATATGAAGCGGGGTTGCCCTTAGAGGTAAGGATACCAAGGTTATGGGACAGCACAGTCCCAGTCATCAATGGGATATGCACGGACACAATTTGTTCCTTCGCTGATCGCGAACAAGAGGAACCGTGTCGGTCGAGTGTTACCTGGCTTTGTCTCTTGCATAGACAAGCGAGGCGAGAATATGGGTCGAAGTGGGGAAGAACCTCTGGTGAGGCTTCGGGACCCAGGGGTGTGTTTATGCTGCCCACCACGAGACTGAACCTGCGATGGTCAGTTATACGAGGAGTATGTTTCTACTATCTCATATGAAGCGAGGATATTGTTTGATTACGGTGTATCGCATTTATTTATTGTTGCATCTTATTGTGAATGTTTTGGAAGCAAGGTTGAATCCTTAGGAAAACCATTGCATGTGAGTTCTCCTTAGGGATTAAAGGTGAGGGTGATTCAAATATGTTGGGATTGAGTTAGAGATCTCGGATTACGCTCACGATGGATATCAGGTGATGGACATATCGGTTTGATGTCATTCTTGGCATGGATTGGTTGGCACATCAGTCGTCATTGATTGTGATACGTAGGAGGATTCTTGCCTACCGTACGGAACGTGTCGTGTGACCTTTCGAGGGGACATGATGCTTTACCGAGACCACATACGACTCAGTGTATGGATAGTTAATGGGTTGGCTAGCAGCCCACCCCAGAAACGAGGAGAAAGTTGGAGTCACACCTCGGGTGAAGTTTGTGAGTATGAGGATGTCTTTCCCGGATGAACTATCAATTACCTCTGTAGGAGGGATGTAGACTTTGTCATTGAGTTAGACCATGCGTCGCCCATTTACATGACTCCTCATACGATGGCAGAGGTTGGAGTTGGGAACTGAGGTCAATACCAAAATTGTTAGACGAGGATTTTAGTGAGCCAGAGCACTTTAACATGGGCGCTGGTTTTATTGCTAGAAGAAGGAAAAGACTCTTCAGGGCGTGCGTGTTGTCAGCCGAGTTGCGAACAAGTTCACAATCAATCGGGTATCCATTATAAGAGTTGATGACTTGTTTGATCGGTGGTTTGAGGTATGAGTACTCGAGATGTAGACCGCACCGGTTATCATCTGATTAGCGAGAGTTAGGGAGGCAAATATCCTAAGACAGCGTTTAAAGGCGAGTATCGGGCATTTCGAGTTCACAATAATGCCTTTCAGATTGACGAATCTTGCAGCGTATTCATGGATCTCATATGCATATGACCCTATTTGGATAAGTTTGTTATGGTGATACGTTAGTGAAATCTTGATGCCTCAGTCTAAGGAGAAGCATGAGGATCATTGAAGTGCGTTTACGGGTTTTTGAGAGACCATCCAGTTTAATACCCGAGTTTAACAAATGTGAATTTTGGCTTATTGAGGTGAAATTCTTAGGGCACGTTGTGTCGGCTTTAGGTGTGTCAGTAGACCCTAAGAAGGTTGAAGCTGTTATGAGTTGGGAGAGGCTGAAGTAGTCTTCGAGATACGCAGTTTCTTAGGATTGGTTGGAGATCTCTTATGGGAGATTCGTGAGTTTCGGCTAGCGGCACCTATGACAAGATTGACCGGGAAGGAGCTAAGTTAGTGGAATGACACAGTGTGAGAGGGCATTCGGGAATTGAAAATGAGCTTACTTTGGCTCCCCAGTATAGTCCCGAACGGGGACAGAGGTACACGGTGTATTGTAATGCCTCAAAAGACGGACTGGGATGCTTTTTGATTCAGTCCGGGAAGGAAATAGCTTATGGTTCTAGGCAGTTGAAGAATCATGAGCGAAATTACCTCATGCATGACATGGAGTTGGTGGCCATAGTCTTTGCCTTGAAGATATGGCGCCCTTTGCCTATATGGTGGCGGTTTGGTATTTTGAACCCGAGTGCAGTATTTTTACTGGCGGGACCTCAACGCTGAGTAGTAGCCAGTGGATGGAGTTTACGGAGGATTATGACTTCACTTTGCATTTACCATCTGATGAGCAAATGTGGTGGTGATACTTTTCGATCCCGAAAGTGAGAATGCGGCTAGTGTAACTTCGGGAATGGCGGATACTTCGAGATTGTGGGGCGGTTTGACTATGGTATGGTGATCGGGCTTAAATTTATTTTGGGGAGTTTGGTGGCTATGCCATCCTATGTAAGTAAATTGAGGTGGTGAGTCCCGGGCGGGACAGAGATATCGTCCATCAGGGACCGGGTATAGACAGGTTCTGGTGAGGAAGGCTAGGCCATCCACATAGATGGTAGTCTTCGGTATAGGGGACAGGTTGTGGTTCCCCAGTTGATAGATCTGAGATAGGAAATCCTCATGGAGTTCCATTGCTCTCAATTTGCTGTGCATCCAGGTGGCACGAAGATGTACCATGATCTTCATCACTAGTATTACTGGAGCGGGGATGAAGCAACACGTTGAAGATTTTGTTCGAAGGTGTCTCACGTATTAGCAGGTAAAGGTTGAGCACGAGAAGACAGCGGGGCTACTCCAACCATTGGAGGTAGTCGAGTGGAAGTGGGAGCACGTCACGATGGACTTTGTGACACACTTGCCACGGACATTGCGGAGACATGATGCAGTATGGGTGATAGTGGACCGGCTCACTAAGTCGGAATATTTTCTAGCAATGCGGATGACCTTCACACTGGAGGAATTTTGTCGGTTGTATATTCGAGAGATTATCCGGTTACATGGAGTACCAGTGTCCATAGTATCGGACAGGGATCCCAAGTTTATGACACACTTTTGGAAGAGTTACTAGAAGACTATGGGGACATAATTGATGATGAGCACCACTTTTTCATCCTGGGACGGATGGTGGTCGGGAGAGGACCACCTGAAGTTTTAAGAGGGACATGCTCTGAGCATGTGTCACCGGATAAGGGTAGTTGGAGAACACTTACCCTTAGTGGAATTCACTTCTGACTGATCGTCGGGCATGTATATAGATGGCACCCTATGATGCTTTGTATGGGAGGCCATGTCAATCCGTTTTGGAATGAGAGGTGGGGAGAATTACATCATAGTCCATATTTGATTAAAGACACCTCTGAGAAGGTGGGTTTGATACGGAAAGCGTCTTCTTCTGACTCGAGGAGCCGGTGAAGAGCTACGTAGATAACAAAACGGCATTGACCTCGAATTTGAGGTGCGTTGATCACGTCTTCTTGAAGGTGATGCACAAGAGAGTGGTTAGGTTCGTAGCGAGAAGCTAGCGCAGGAGGCATATCTTGCCTTCGAGATGCTCGAGGGTGAGCCTGTTCATATCGGTTAGCACTCAGCCTGGTTTATCGGGTGTCGTGAGGTCGTTCCCACGTCTCCCAGGGCTCCGAAAGTATACTCTAGATCCAACTCATGTAGTGGGTTGGGGAGGGATTATTGTTGATATAGATGGGACCTCAGGAGAGGACCGGGGTGTATATCATGGATAGTCGGGATCGGTTTTTGACCATGAAGTGGCTAGTAAAGGTGTTATGTGCGAGAGAATTGGAAAGGCAACATGGGACGATGACACGATGCGTGCCACCTATCCTTCCTATTTAAGGGATGAAGAATCCGTTGTTTAGTAATTTGAAAATAGAATGACAAATGCATATGTAATCTTATGTATATGTGTATAAATTCGGGGACAAAATTTTTTTGGGAGGAGAATGTGAAACAGGGAAAAAGTACTTAAGCGGTAATTACCCAAGATAGTGTAGGTGGAAAACCTGAAATTTTTCTAGATCTTGAATGACGAAACGGACTTCACCGTTGAATTTGTCTCGCGAAATCTAGTTATCCAGTCAAATTTCGTCGAATTCTGAGATAGTCGAAATTTTACGTTTTTCGAGGCACCGAGTGTTGGGTGACACATGGAGTGGTGCCACATGGCATGTGCTCATGGATTCCACATCTTGGTTTCAGGAAATTTATGGCATATGTCTGTATGTGGTGTAGCATAGTGACCTGTGGCACTTGGTTGAATAGCTCATTTAAAGTCATGTGTCAAGTTGTGAAAAGGAAAGATAGGAAAGTGGAAGCTTCCCCACTTTGATCAATTCAATGGATGAATTGAAGGAAATATGAGGGAAAAGAAAGAAAAAGAAAGGAAAAGGAGAAAAAAAAAAACCAAAGCGGAGATAAACATAGCCATGCGTGAGAAGGAGAAGGAAAGAGAAGATTTTCCACGGCGTTGAAGCGATCGAAGTTCAACGATCAGAGAACAAAGTTGGTCCCACTTGTGATGAGAGCTTGGCATGGGTACCATCGGGCGTTTCATTAAACTCAAGAGGTAGGGGTTTCTTCCTACTTGGGTTGTGCTAGTCTAAAGGCCATTTAATGGCATGGGTTTTTCTTTAGTAGTGAGGAGTGGATGTGCTGATTCGATCCCAAAATTTTGAGACTGAATGTTGGAATGTTGGGGGTATTTTAGGCTGATCAGGAGCTATAATTTGAAAGATTAGTTTGGTCCCGGAGGACGCTGTCTTAAGTTGCTATGTGTTTGGTGTTTGAAATTTTTTGGCTCAATGCGGAAGTGGTAAAGTGGGTGAGCAGGGACCAGTTCGAGAGGTGAGGTTGTATGATGCCTTATTGAATTAGTCCTGAAGTGGGATCTTTTTGTGTTAGTGTTATTGTACATTATTGAATAACATCGCGATTGTGTGAAAAAAATCTTGTTGATATATGTTTATTTGATGTATTAACATGGATTACATGATGGATGTAAATTATATGTGAAAATATAATTATCATGATACATTAATGTTGCATGTAGCTCATCGCCATGAAACATGAATTGGCATGAAATGGCATTTTGCATTTCATATGCGAGTTCTGCATAGCCAGTGGTGTGTGTGCAAGGTTGTCAGTCATTCACCATTCTTGGTATGAATAGGTGGTAGAGCTTCGATAGTGGAACTGACATCCAGAAAATGAGTCTCACGGTTACGCCAACATGAAAAACTTTTGCGTGTGTTATTGGAAGCGAGTTAGGAGTAAGATACCCCAGGGGTGAAGAGCAATTTATTGAGTTGAACTGTGATGTTGGCGGTAAAGCAGTCAAAAATGTTGGAAGCGTGCGACATCCTGGTGTAAGCCCAGAAAATCAGTGGCCCACAAATGCATAAGCTTACCGCGGAGATTTGATCAAATCAAATGAACATTGGAATTTGTCGATGGGTTATGAGTTTTAAAAGCAAGCTTTTTGTTTTAGAAAAGTCCTTGGTGAAACACTAATGACGGGTTTTCACACTTGGCATTTGCATGTGTGAGGATTGATGAGGACTCGGGGCGTATGGGATAGGGTGAGTCACATTCTCATCCATGACATATGAACATTAAGTAGGAATGTGCATATTTTTACTTGAATGTGTGTGTGTTTACCATTGCATATGCACTTAGGTGGGGAGTATTCCTTATAGGAGAATTCCTCTACTGAGCATTACTCACCCGTAGTGGGAAAATATTTAGTCGCGGAGGTGCCGGAGATGGAACTTCAGAGACCTTAGTGGCTTTGTTATGGAAATTTGTAAAATTAAGGCGAAGAACTGAGTTCATGTCATGTAGAGAAAGAGTTGTAATCAAACTCATTTGTATGATTAATCTTGTTTGGCAAGGTTTTCCTAGGTTTCATGTTGCCTTTGTATTACTGTATATCGAATTTAGTGTGTTTAGAAAAAAAAAAAAAAAAAGGGTTGGAGTGCAAAATGCCAAGACAAACTGCATGATTAAGGAAGTCGTAACGTAGAATTTACGTAGTGATAGAAGGCTCTTTGCATGTTTGGAGTCGAAGTTCTGTGCAGCGACATAATTCTTTACGGTTACGTGTGTGACGAGAATTCACGATAGCCGCGACATGGTTCCTCATATTTTAAAGCAATAGAAGCTATCGCCAACATCGTTTTCTTTGTTGCGACGGGGTTTCAGATTCTCTTGTAGCGTGGCGATGTCGCGATAAAAGTTTCCTTGTCGCCGACAGATGGTCGCGACAAGAGGTCAGTATTATAACTTTACAGTTACGATGGGGCTTGGTTGGAGTCGAGATTTCCGTGCGTGACGAGCTGGCCCGTGTCGGCGATAAGATTTCATGGGGTTGTGCCATGACGAATTGTTTTATGGTGATAGAGAGTTTGGCGAACAAAAGGGTTTCATGTCGTGACAAGTATTTTGTGTCGTGACAGGTGTAACGAAGACCAAGGGGCCTTGTGTGTTGCGACAAAGCAATTTGTGTGACAAAGTTTAGTGAGCGAATTTATGTAGCTATAGAAATATTTTATGTCGCGACGAGATTTCGCTCGTGGTGTTGCAATAGAGTGTTTTATGTCACGGCCGGTCGGCGAGAAAGAAGACTTCTTATCGCGAAGCGGAAAGGGTTTTATGTCGCGGCGAGGATTTGTGACGGGAGTTTTCTTGCCAGCGACGCAATGACCCACTCTTCGTGACAAAGTCGGCGGTGAGAAATTTATCGTGCGAAGTTTTTGTCTGACGAGATCGCCCGCGACAAGCTGCGCCTACAGCGAGTTGGGCGTTCCAAGTTTAGTGCGCCGCGGCAATGTGGCCGTGTTACGTCGCGGCGAAGGAAACACATCTGTGGCGCAGACAGCGGGCGCACGTAGCGAGCCTTGATGCCTGAAATGACTTGCACAATAGAAAGAAAATTACATCCTGACGGTTTTGGGCGGTGGCGAAAAAACCCCGGGGATTTGTGGCGTCGCATTAGCGGTGAGACATGACACGAGAGCAATGAGATCTTTCTTGACTCTTCACCAAAGCCTCCTTCCCTTTTCTATAGTTACCAAATGTGATATTCACCTTCACCTCTATCGAACTCTCCAAAGACGAAGAAGAAGAAGAGGAAAAGCTTTTGTTTTCTCTAAGCAGAGAATCTTCCTCCACTTTCATGGCCTTGTCGGAGGAGAAGCTCATATCGATGTCATCGGAAAAATGTGTCGGGGATGCCAGAGAGACCTAGTCTAGTCGACCCACTCATCAGCGGTGATGACGGGTGTAGAAGAAGAAGATGACTTCTAGGTTTTTCGAAGCAAAATGAAAAGCCAAAATAGCTTTATATTTATAAATAATCAACAAAAATTTAAAAAAAAAATAATCGAACCAATTGGGCTAGCTTGGCTCAAGCAGAATTGACCACTAATCGAATTGACCCAAGTTCGGAATTTTGTCGGTGATATTTTTCCAATCCAGCCCTCCGAATTTTGAGCCATCCCACACCGGTTGTCGGGCTCAACTCGTATTACATACAAGGTTTTTTGGGCTTGACTAGGAAGCCACTATAATAATAATGACCATGCACATAAACATAGTTATTCAATAAAATCAATTTTATACAAAAATAATTCTAAATTCACTAGTGTAAGTGGGTCAGGATAAGACAAGAACCCACGTATATATACAATTAGATATCTTAGGGTTTCTATTAAGAAGTTGAATTGATGTCGAATAAATAAATAAAATAAATAAGAAGTGAAGATTTCTTTAGGTTATGTTTGGTGCATGAGAAGCAACAAGGAAAGAAAAATATTAAGCATTAGTTGTCTATGAAAAAATTTAAAAAATATAATATCTGTAACTGAAATTCTTTTCAAAAAAAAAATTGCCAAATTTTTAATAACTTTAATTTTTCCAGGACATAATCAGTCTCCTCCCTTCCTATGTCCACTCTAACTCTTAATTACTAAGTTAGACCTGGGACAACCCTCCCCTCTCTAAGACAGTTTACTTGGCAAATTCTTTAAATAATATCACTTATTGATTAATTAAGAATAATCGTATATTTAAGAGGCTATTGGTCTTTCATCGGAATTGATTGATTGAGCAGGTAAACCTATCATACGTGTCATAAAAAGTTTAATCTTCATCCCTCTCTCCAAGTGTCACTTTCTAATTGGCCCTCAAAATTTTGAATTTTTAAATCATTTTCCTCCACCTCCTCTCCTCTCCCCTCTCTCCTTTTCACAATCACCTTGACCTTTAAAACCTCTCTAGTGACCACTCCTCCATCTGATCCTTCCACCTTCAACCCACCTCTCCGATGGCCATTCTTTCATCATAGTCGATCTCTACTGGTAGTTTGATCCCCACCCCCCTTCTCTCTCCTCTTGTACACTATAGACACCACCGAGCTAGTTGAAGATCACCTAAAACCCACGACCCACTCTGCTTGCGTAGACAAGTAAGGAAAATTGTTTGTTTCCAATGGAAAATATGTGGTATATAGCACTAGACTGTTAGTAAAAAATAGTTTTCAAAAAGAATGTGTCCCACATGAAAAAAAAGATAAAAATCTTTATTGAGTTTTCAGCCTGATTTCAATGCAAACCAATGAATTTATGCCTTCCCCCTAATTTAAATTTCAAAACTGATCCGTTTTGAATTTAAAGTAAATCTGTTTAGTTGTTTCTATCCAACAACTATTTTTAAAATAATTTTCTTTAATTACAACCTTATGAAATTCAAACCATATGTTATATACTTGTTCTCTATAAATTCACACCTCCCCTGATGTTGAAATAATACTTTTTATATTCTACAAACCTCTTGCTCTTACTCCTCTCTCCATTTATTGGTCTTGTTTTAGAGAAAAAACTCTGATGAACAGAATCAAATTCCTAAAAATAATGTTTAAAACACGCCTCAGTTACTCTTATTTTTCTCAATCTGTGCCTCTAGATTCTGTTGTTATGGTCAGCTGCAGCCAGTTACTCTTCAAATCCAAACAACAATGACAACATAGATTTCCGCCTATTTTTCTCAATCTGTGCCTCTAAATTCTGTTGTTATGGTCCCACAGACTATCTAGATTTCTTAGCTGCAGCCAGTTACTCTTCAAATCAAACAACAATGACAACATAGATTTCCGCCATTTTGCATCCCAAACATAAATCTTCCGCTTGAATAGTTCGTCTCACAGAAACGGGCAATAAGTTTGCTGTCTTAATTGGTTGAATTCATTTTCCGCCCATTGCAACTCATACTCATAGTGACCCACTTTGCATAAGAAATTTCATCAAACCGTATTGATCTCTTCAATGCATTCCACAATAGTTATAACCCAATTCTTGAAAATGCTTCAAGCTTATCAATATCTAAAATAAAAAGAAAAATTCAAGATATGCATCAGGAAAATTTTTATAATTTTTGAATAAAATTAATATTAATTAATATTAGTGTTTTTGAATAAGTTATAATTTTAATTTTTGAACTGTTAATAAATTTAAAATAAAAAGTTGTAAACGAACATGAATAGTACTAATCTTATAATAGAGCTATAAAGGATTTTTTAAATAGAAAAATTATTTAATGATTATTATGATAGATCGATATAAACATAAAATCAAAATCGCTAAAAATCATAGAGGGTAAAACAACATCTAAGTTAATAGCAAAATAAATCGATTCAAAATCTACATATTTGATAATTGAACCTACACATTAATATTGCTATTATGATTAGAATACTTATAATTCTAATTTTGTAGCATATTTATGACCATTGATTTGATTTTTTGCCTCAAATCGGATATACTTTGTTCGTCCAAATCATCTACATACAAATAAACGTCGTACCAAGATGACGACAACCATACGCCTAACTAAGATAACGATTAAATCACGAAAAAAAACAAATAAAAACTTGAATTTGTATAAGAAAAATACTTTATTGAAATAAAAACAATGAAAAAGATGTGTAAGAGGTGATTTAGAGCAAAGTAATAAATCATCCCTCTTTCTTAAAGAAAATAGACTAACAAAGAAAAAGTCGAAAAAAAAAGAGGTTAGAAGAGAAAAAACTGAAAGAATAATTTTTATTCAAATAGAATGATAGTGAATATCATAAAATATGATGTTAATATATATTTGAATTTTTTTTAACTTAACACTATTTGTTGGAAAAATGGGTTTGAGCATAATAAATTAGCTATCTTTGAGCTTAAATTACAATGGGTCCCAAACCTTTTGATGGGTCCACACATGGGAATGTGTTCTCCTCCATGAGGAGATGAAAGAGGTGCTCTCATTGAGTTGCTCAAAACCATTAAGGAGTGAATTAGAAATTACCTCAACATCACCCCTTGAAAATAGTAACTAAAGGTTTAACATGAAAAAACTTGTGTCTCTTGTGGATAGAACAAGACTTTTAAAGGGTATATACACCTACCTTGTAGTTGGGTTTGAGCCTAAGGGGCACCAGGTTTGTGTGGAAGGGAGGACTGCTCATGGCAGTTCACCACACACCGCGCGCTACGCCGCCTCATAGGGCTCGATTCGGAATATATATATCACTTAATTTTTAAACACAGTGCTGACAAAATGATGTCGTTTCTTGAGGATTCACCCAGTTGAGAGTCCAAAACGCCATTGTTTTGATGGCACTTGTTGACTGAATGGACGTCTTCTTCTTCACGGGCGCGGCGTATGCGAGCAGTCCCACGACCACTGCAGCGACTTCATGATTGTGCGAGCGGTCGCGAGCAAGTCTATAAATGAGCCTCACATTCTCTCATTTTGTATTCAATATTTTGCATTCATTTCATCGTTCACATTCAAGTTTGAGAGAGACTAAGTTACACAATTCGGTTTATTGACCCAACCAAAAAGAAGTCTTGATACTTTTGGTTTTCTATGGCGATGCTTTAGTACAGTAAGTTTTAAATGGCGGTATCCATTAAGCGTTTATGTTCATCTTGTTAAGTTTATTCGATATGTGAGTATTCTTTAAACTTAAGACAAATTCGTTTTTATTTTTACATATGTCTTGTGAGAACATTGATTACATTTATGTAGTGTCTCACCTTGATTACATTTAGGCACAAATTAGATAGCGTTAGACACAATTCTGTGAGCAAAACAATTGTCTACATTTATGTTATTTTATACTTCGGTACATTGTATGTTTATTGTTTTTTGCTCAAGTTTGCAAAAACAAAAATATGTTTATGTTATTTTTAAATATAGATTTGATCTTGCGTTGGATTTAATTGTTTTATTTGAATGTAGATATCAGTTAAATCTGAGAACTCTATCTTGTTTTCAGTTTTGAACTACGATTCTAATTGAACTACGACCTTTTAAAGCGATACATTTACTGCTTTGCTTTCTTTTATTTTTTGCAACGTTACATTTTATTGCCTTGTAAAAGCATTTGTTTACATTTTTAATATTTTTACTTGCTCAAAATTAGTTATGTTATTTCTTAAAAAACAGTAATCTGTTTTAAATATTTAGCCAAAGTCTGAGCAAAAACAATATACATAAAAACAAAGATATCATATTTTTTTTGGGAATACATAACTACTGCATTGATTAAATACGGGTTACTGGTTCTATCATTTTTAATATTAATTTTAGTTCTTTTATTTCTTAAAACAGTAATCTGTTTGATTTAATACTAATTTTATTAGAATTTGGCAAAGTCCAATTTTAATTTTAATATCGCATTTACATGGGGGCACTGAGGTTGATAGAATGACTACGATTCTACCCCAATGGTGCCTCTCCTCAGTGCATTATAGGCGCGATAGCGTGAGTCATGGAGAGAAGCGGAAAAATTTAATGGGGCAGTGAAAGGTGGAAAGCAGTGTTACTGACCGCATGAATACGCCCATTTCCCATCAGAAGGATGCTCTCGCGTGAAGGAAGAGCGATAGGCAGGTGGTTGCCTTTGCAGGCTTTTATGGGCATGTTGATTTCTTGTGTGTGACTACCTCCTGAATAGCTTTGAATGACACCTTGTATATAATGTGTGCGCCTTGATACTGAGAGGCGTAGAATCGCGGACAAAAATTGGCGAGGATCGCGGGGCTCAAGAAGAGTTGTCGATGAGGAAAATTCCTAGACTACAGATGTGATTCGAGATAGTGATCAGCCAGTTCGAATCTCTGATGATTACGCATGACATACGTGCGAGAAGGGGATGTCTCGGTGATCCTTCCCAGTGGGTGCAATTGTTAAATTGCCACCACTATGGAAGAGTCAAAATTACCCCAAAGCGTAGCGGAAGGAAATGAGACTTGAGGAGACTTGATAGTGAGGCGAATGGGGAAGACAATCGTGCATCGAGGAAGAGCGGGAAGGGCTGCCATGGGATCGAGGTGATGTTGTGGAGCAAGGCGGACCTCCCATGATAGAGAAGAGGAAGCCGCGGTGAGCGCGGTCTAGCAAGGTCTAGGAAAGGTTCAGGCAAGTGTTATTGTGTGTGCAACAGCGAGGACAACGTGCTACAGATGTCGTGTGATCAGCGAGAAGACGAGGGTCCCGAAGAAGAAAGCAGCGCCGAGCGATGTGGTAGGAAGTGAGACGATGTCTCGGACATATAAACCTCTTGAGTCGTAGTCTCAGGGTGAACTTCATTGCGTGTACCAGGAATGGTGGGTGGACCGCGGGGGCTACTCATCATGTTTGCTGAAGCAGAAGATGTTCTCATCATATCAAACTATAGATAATGGAAACGACTCTTTATAGGCGACTCCTGCTTCTTCGAGGTTGAAGGCGAGGGAAGGTAGTATTGAAGATGACATTGGGCAAGGAACTTACTCTCAATGATGTGGCGCATGTGCGGAAGTCGAAAGAATCTAGTGTCACGATCATTGTTTAGTGAAGGGCTTCAAGTTGGTGTTGTCTCGGACAACTTCATCCACTCACGAAAAATGGGATGTATGTGGGAAAGAATTACATGGCTTGATGGGCTCTTCAAAAATGAATGTAATGGCCCATTGTACCTCCCATTGGAATATCAAATAAAAGAACACGTCTTTGCTTATATGCTTGAATCTTCAAATGTGGCATGGTAGACTAGGATATGTTAATTATGATACATTCTTTATATTAATTAATATGGAATGTTTGCCTTAAATTTCAAATATATCCAAATCATAAATGTGAGATACGTTTGGAATCTAAGCTTTACAAGAACTTCTTTCCAATCAATTGAAAGAAGTAGTGAACCTCTAGAATTAATACATTCAGATATCTGTGATCTGAAATTTATTCAAACGAGAGGTGGTAAGAAATATTTTCTTACATTAATTGATGTTTACTTATTAAGAAGTAAATATGAGGCATTGGAAATGTTTCAACATTTCCAGAGTAGTGGAGAACTTGACTTGATAGAAAAATCAAGGTAATAAGTGATAGAGGTGGTGAGATATAGACACCTTTTTGGTGATTATTGTTCACAACATGGTATAATACGCAAATAGCGCACCACCATTCACCTCGATAGGAATGGGGTTGCTAAGCGTAAAAACATAACTTTAAAAGAAATGATGAGATGCATTCTTTATTAAGTTCTGGACTACCTCTGAAATTTGTGGGGGAAGCAATTCTTTCATAAAATTATGATTCTCATTAGAATGCCTCACAAGAAACGATAAATCCCTATGGGTTGTGGAAGATTAGAACCTTTGTACAAATACTTAAAAGTGTGGGTTATTAAATTTGAAGTGAATTTTCTTGCACAAAAATGTTAAAAATAGAGACGAAAATAGTTGATTGTGTTTTCATTGGATATGCACATAATAGTAGTGCATATCGTTTTTTACATTCATGTCCAGAAATTATCGTATACATGCCAATACCATTATTGAATCAAGGAAAGCATCTTTCTTTGAAAATGTATTTCCTTACAAATCAACACGAGAGTCGAGACTTCCAGTAAAATAACTTGTGATATTTGCGATAGGCGTGGTCGAGCCAACGAGATGATGATGAACCTAGGCAGCGACAAAGAGCCAGAGCGATCAGAAATCTTTTGGTCAATTTTTTTAACTTTCTGTTGGAAGATGAGCCTCGAAAGCAGGAGCGTAATCGAGCCACTGAGCTCCGTATTAGAAGAAGCATAATGACGGTAGAATCCATCTTGCAAAATCATACGTGGGAACTAGTGGATCTTCCACCAGGTTCAAAACATTTAGGATATAAATGGATATTTAAGAAGAAAATGAAAACGGATGCATCTATTGATAAATATAAAGCCAAACTAGTTATCAAAGGTTACAAGCAGAAAGAAGGCTTGGACTATTTTGATCTATTCTGATAACAAGAATATCATCCATTCGAATGTTAATAGCTATTATGACTATACGATCTTGAGGTCTCAAATGGATGTAAGACAACTTTCTTAAATGGTGACACGGATGAAGAAATTCTATGGAACCTTTCGAGAAAGGGTTTATTGTTCCAGGTGGTCGAGAAAAGAAAGTTTGTCAGCTTGTTAAATTCCTTTATGGATTAAAGCAAGCACCAATGTAGTGGCATGAAAATTTTGATAGTGCAATGATGACTAATGGATTCAAAATCAACGACTGTGACAAATGTGTATATGTTAAGAACACCGAACGTGGATTTGTCATTATTTGTCTCTATGTTGATGATATACTCATTATGGGTAGCAATAATGAAATCATTAAAACTACCAAGGAAATGTTCAACAATAAGTTTGACATAAAAGACTTAGTGTTCTGATGATATGCGGGATAAAGATCTCAAACATCGGATAAAGTTAATATTATCTTAATCACATTATATTGAGAAAAATTCTCAGAAATTTAAACAAAATGATAGTAAGTCAGTAAGGAACACTTGTAGATGTAAATCTACGTCTATCGAAATAATGGCGAACCTTTCCACGACAAGAATATGCATAAGCGATTGGCAGCCTGATGTATGTCATGAAGCTGTGCGATCCGGACATAGCTTACGTCGGTAAATTGAGTAGATACCGCAGTAATCAAAATTACATGGACCATTAGAAGAGGCAATAGTTGAGTTTTGGTATTTGAAATACACAGAAAGTATGGATTTACTACTCATATCGGCGTACTTGAAGGATACTGGCGGTGGATGTCAGGCACCCTGACTTCGAGTCGAGTATTATCTGTTATTTACTTGGTGGTGGATGATTGTCTTGGAAATCTTCTAAACAAGCGTGCATTCTTGAATCCACGATGGAATGCGAGTTTATTACTAGATAAGGTGGTGAAGAAGCGAGTGGTTTAAGTCATTTCTTAGAAGATATTCAATATAATAGCCACAACACACGTGCACACATGCGCATTCATTGCGATGAAATTAATCGGCAATTGGAAGAGCCATAAGTCATATATATACTTGTTAAGTCTCGACATATTGAAATTCGAAGACATATCTAGTAAAGGCAAACTACCAATGAAGGTAATTATAACCATTGAATACATAAGGTCAAAGAAAACATTGCGGTCCAGTTGAAAGCAAGGTTTGACGAAGAAGCAGTAAATAATCATCGGGGAATGGGTTTAAAGCATGCTAACGAGTCTGAAATGGCAACCCAAACCTAAATGGCCCCGGAGATCGAATCTAGGTTTAAAGGGACAACCGAATTTTGTGCAACTCATTGAAGATCACTACGAAGAACAAATCTCCTACTCATTCATATAATCAGAATAGTGATGACTGCAACGTTGAATAGGGTAAGCCACGCTTTTAATGATTCTTATATCTTGTTAAAGACAAAGTGGGAGTATAAGCGAGAATACCTTCCATAGCAGAAATCACTATGTGTGAGTGAGATTGGTCGGTTTTATGAGAATATTAAAGGCTAAATTCTCTGGGAGAACTCATGAAACCAGGAGCTGATTCGGGACGAAATGAACCTGACCATGAGAACCCGTAATCGGGAAAAGATTCTGCGCGTGAATGTTATTGTCTTGGTTTTACACACATGATTGAGCAGTTCAAGAGACTGTCATGTTCGCGATCAATCAGTAACCCCGATAGCATTTCACAAGGGAAGGTTCAAGGCCTGAAGCTACACCTTCCTCTATCTGAGAAAATTTCCAATGAACTCTCTTAGTGTCGACATGTCATTCGCATTAATTTGATCGATTTCATTCATGTGGGGGATTGTTAGAAAAATAGGTTTGAGCACAATAAATTAGCTATCTTTGAGCTAAAATTACAATGGGTCCCACAAACCTTTTTCGGTGGGTCCACATGGGAATGTGTTCTCCTCTATGAGGAGATGAAGATTATATATTGAGTTGCTGGCTTCATTAAGGGTGAATTAGAAATTGCCTCTGAGCATCTGAAAATGGTAACTAAGGTTTAAGCTTGTGAAAAGCATTGTCCCACATCGGATGGAAACAAGACTTTTAAAGGGTATATACACCTACCTTATAGTTGGGTTTAGGCCCCGAGGCACTTGATTTTATTGAAGGGAGGACCTAGCTCATGCTTGGTTCACCCGCAATGACGCTACCACCCAGCCAGCTTAGACGAGCTCGGGTTGAGGTCGGGATGTATATAATCATGGTACCAAGCTTGATACAACAAAAGCGATGTCATTTTGCAAGGGTTCTGCCAGTACACATTGGTAGATGGGCTAGCTTCTTCTCCACATCGTGATTGTGTTTGGTGATCACGACCACAGCAACTTAAATGGTTAATGCTAGAAACGATCATGGCGAGTCTACATAAATAGGCCTCCACATTCTCATTTGTATTCAATATTTTTGCATTCATTTCATCCGTTCACATTCATGTTTAAGAAATGAGTTACGCACAGTTCGAGTTCTTCGTGACCAGCGAAAAGTGCTTTCTTTGTGTTGGAGAGATCGTTACATCTGGGAGGCAGTGCCCGATAACTCGACACGACTCTGGTGATAATTTGTCTTAAGGAGATTGTGTCTAACACAAGACTTGATCATTCGATTCTGCCAGCGATTCGATGATGCTTTTCCAGCGGAGCTGAGTGGAGGCGTGTGAAATTGACTGGTGGACGGTTGTTTGTGGGCTGGGATGCAGGAGTCTGGATAGTCTGGGTATCGACTCGGAACACAAGCGGGGAGCAAGCGCCTGTCTGCCCGGGATCACGGGGACCAACCAAGCAGCGCGAATGACCCTACCACCAGAGCACATTGAAATAATGCAAGCTAACACGTGACGGTGGGCGCTCCGTCTCTCCTGACGGCCTTGTGAAAGTTAGAGGCGACTTACCCGGGGCGATCACGGCGCGCGGGAACGCGGCAGTTGAGGAAGGTCCGCGACTTCCCTCCTCATGAAGGACAACTCTTACAATGGCAGAAGTCCAACAAAAACTAAACTGAATCTTGGCGGGTGGATCCCGGCCCGAGCGATCAAACCAAGCGCTTCATCTCAGATTCGATTGCAGCACGGAAAGCAAAATATCTGAAGAATAAGCCCGCGGCGATAAAGCCATTCAGAAGGCGAAAGCGCCGAGTCGCCCGAGCGTTCCAAAATTCCCCATCAATCGCGTTAAAACGATCGCACCTTTCGAGAGAATCGAAAGTCGATTGGCGCGTACAGCCGATTCAATCAAGCGGGTCGCGTACCTAAGAACCATTCGATTCGAACTGACTCATCGGCGAACGTGCTTTCGCGCTGGGCCACTCTACCCACGAGTTCACAGTGTGAGCTACGCCCAGCGGATTGTGGCGAGCTCCTCTGGCGGTACATGGGCGAACTTCCTTGTTGCTCAATTTGGCGAGCAGTCACACTCTGCGCCAGTCCGCATTGCACGAGGAGTCATATCGCTCGATTCACATTGCCACTGACCCGCAGTGCCGGACCGCGATTGCTCACTTTGGCGAGCAGTCTGCTACGCGCAGTCCGCGCTACGAGGGGAGTCGAGATCCGCTTCCGGGCTACATTGCCACTTTCGGCCCACGGCGCGGGTGCGTTGCTCCGCTTTGTGAGCAGTCTGCCGCCGCAGTCACGCTACCTAAGTGGTCCTTTCGAGGCTACATTGCCACTCGGCCCGCGGCGCTTCGAACCGCGTTGCTCACTTTGGCGAGCGAAATCCTCACTGCGCGCAGTCGCGCTATCGGGGGAGTCGGATCCGTCTCATTACATTGCCAGCGGCGGCGGTAGCCCGAGGAGCCCATATTTGCTCACGCGACAAGCTCACCTACTCCACCGCAGACCCATGTGCGCCTCGAGGAGTCGGACCCATTTCGGTTTACTGGCACCAGGCCATAGCGCCATGAGCCAGTTAACTCACTGCGGCGGGGTGATCTGCTCAACACGGGTGCGCTACCTAAATGAGTCGGACTGACCCATTTCGGGTGCGGAACGCCGCTGAGACCCGCTGGCCAGCCCAGGCCAGTTGCTCACTGCGAAGTCGTCGCTCAACCACAGGCCACGTGCCTAAATGAGTCGAACCCTGACCATTCCCGATTTGGGCGCCACAAGACCCGCTGCGCCGTGAGCCAGTTGCTCACTCTACGACGAGTCGTCTGCTCAACACGGAGGCCACGGGCGCTAAATGGTCGGACCCGACCATTCGGTGGGCATACCAAGGCCCTTTACCATGGCCAGTTGCTCACTTTGGCCAGTGCGTGCGCTCAACCGCAGACGCGGCGCCTAAATGAGTCGGACTGACCATTCATTTGGAGCATACGAGGCCGCAGTAGCTAGGAAGACGACTATTCACTCGGCGAGCTCTTCTGCTCGACCCGACATTGGCAGGCTCTCTCTACTCTTCACGGAACGAGCTCTTCTCATCGATCAACATGGGCGAGCTCTACTTATAATTGTGTGAGCTCTTCTATCGATCGGCATGGGCTGGCTACAATCTACTATTCCTCGACGAGCTCTTCTATCGATCGACATGGGCGAGCTACCACCTCTCGAACCCAGGCTCTTCTCATCCCGGTCGCTTATGAATGACTCACACTTCTGATTGCATTGGCGAGCTCTTCACATCGATCGGCATGGGCGACTCTAATTCACTACCGACGGCTCTTCTATCGACTGACATGGGCGAGCTACCTTTCTGCCTCTTCGCGAGCAGGCTCTTACCGTGGTCGGCATGGGCGAGCTCTTTGCCCATGGTGATGGCGAGCTCTTCATCGATCGGCATGGACGAGCCCCATTACATTGACGGCCCTTCGCTGGACTTCAAGCGGGCGGGCTCCCTCACCTGTTACATTGGCGAGCCCTTGCCTCCCAAGCAGGCGGGCTCCTTCTTGCAATTCATATTGACGAGGCTCATTCCTCGACCGAGATGGAGCGACACACTGTTACATTAGCGAGCCGCTTCATGAGACTTGGCTTGACGGAGCTCCCTCTACTGTTACATTGGCGAACCTTGTGCACTCAGGCCTCGCGGGCTCCTTCTTACAATTCATATTGTGAAGCTCATCCTCGGCTTCGAATGGGCGAGCCTATTGGCCGATGACCTCTTACATGATGCGCGTGAGCTCTTCCCAGATGCTTTACGGCGAGCTCCTCAACGGCTCTGCTTGGCGACTCCCATTATCTACATGGGCGAGCTCTTACAGCAGTCTACGTGAGCTCTTCCAGCGACTTCTACTTGGCGAGCTCTGACCCATCTACGGGCGAGCTCTTACAGTCTTCTTGACGAGCTCTCGACCGGCTACCACTTGGCAGGCTCTGTTATCTACGGGCGAGCTCTTCTGGCAGTCTTCTTGGCAGGCTCTCCCCACTTGACTCTGCCAGCGAGCTCTTATTATCTACGCGGGACCAGTTCTTGACAGTCTTCTTGGCGAGCTCTTCCCAGCGGCTACACTTGACGAGCTCTGTATTTACATGGGCGAGCTCTTGTGATCTACTGGCGAGCTCTTCCCGATAGCTGCACACTTGACGAGCTTTCCTATTGTCTGGGGCGAGCTCTTACAGCGATCTACGGCGAGCTCTTCAGCGGCTTCTACTTGACGAGCTCCACAGTGCTCTATAGAGACGAGCTCTTACAACGGTCTACGGCGAGCTCTTCCCAACTGGCTTTGCCCAGCGAGCTCCTATTATCTACACGGACGAGCTCTTACAGCGATCTTCTTGAAACTCTTCAACGGCTACCCAGCGAAACTCATTATTTACATGGACGAGCTCTTCTGGCGGTCACACTGTGAGCTCTTCCGTCACTCAACATGGGCGAGCTCTGCTTTTCACTCATTCGACTGAGCTCATCCCATCGCTCAGCATGGACGAGCTCTACTTTACAATTCACCCTGACGAGCTCATCCCATCACTCAGCATGGACGAGCTCTACTTTATTGTTCACTATGACGAGCTCTTCCCATCAGTTGACTTGGACGAGCTCTACTCAACTGTTCAATCTGACGAGCTCTTCCCATCAGTTCATGGGCGAGCTCTGATCTTGGCGAGCTCTTCCCAACGACTCTGCGGCAGGCCTCTATTATTTACATGGACGAGCTCTTTACAGCAGTCTGCGTGAGCTCTTCCGCGGCTACACCACTTGGCCCGAGCTCTGTGTTACATGGGTGAAGCTCTACAGCGGTCTACATGACTCTTCCCAGCGGCTACTTGACGAGGCTCCTGTGGCCTATGGGCGAGCTCTTGACTGATGGCGAGCTCTTCAACTGACTCACCTTTGGCGAAACTCCTATTATTTACATGAGCGAGCTCTGACGATGCGGCGAGCTCACCCATCACTGACATGGGCGAGCTCTACTTTGCTCATTCGGCGAGCTCATCCCATGCGCTCGACATGGGTGAGCTGCACTTTGCAATTCACCTGACGAGCTCATCCCATCACTCGCATGGACGAGCTCTACTTTGTATTCACTCGTGAGCTCTTCCCATCAGTTCACTTGGGTGACTACACTCAGTATTCAATCGCGAGCTCTTCCCATCGAGTTCACTTGGAGCTGACTCCTTACAGCGATCTTCTTGTGACTCTTCCAGCGGCTCTGCCAGAGCTCCCATTATTTACATGGGCGAGCTCTTACAATGATCTCGAGCTCTTCCCGACGGCTCTGCCAGCCCGAGCTCGTATTATTTACATGGACGAGCTCTTGCAACAGTCTACCTGACGAGCTCTTCCCATCACCGGCATGGGCGAGCTGCTACTTTACTCATTCGGCGAGTTCATCCGCCATTTCGGCATGAGCGGCTTCCCCCTTTACAATTCACCACGGCGACTCATCGTCGCCGGCAGCCAGACTGATACACTTTTTGTATTCACTACGGCGAGCTCTTCCCATCAGTTCGCGGGCGGCTCTACTCAAGCTGTTCAATCGGCGAGCTCTTCCCATCAGTTCATAGGCGAGCTCTTACAACGATCTTCTTGGCGAGCTCTTCCCAGCGGCTGCCAGCCGAGCTCCCATTATCTACGGACGAGCTCTTGCTTGATCTTCTTGGCAGAGCTCTTCCCGGCAGCTCTACTTGCGAAAGAGCTCCTACCTTATAGACGACTCTTACAGCGATCTACCTGACAAGCTCTTCCATGACTCTGCCAGCCAAACTTCTATTATCACGGACGAGCTCTTACATGATCCCTTGGCGAGCTCTGGCAATCTACCCAATGACTCCCCATTATCTACACCGGACCGAGCTCTTCTGGCGGTCTTCTTGGCGAGCTCTTCCCGACAGCTCTGCCCGGCCAGGCTCACATTGGCTACATGGGCGAGGCTCTTACAGCGATCTGCGGCGAGCTCTTCCAAATGGCTGCTTGACGAGCTCTGTTATCTACAGGACTGAGCTCTTACAATACAATGCACGGCAGAGGCTCTTCCCGTCACTGACATGGACGAGCTGCTACTGCTCATTCCCGGCCAGGCTCATCCCATGCCATTTCGGCATGGAGCTGAGCTCTACTTTTATTGTTCACTCGACTAGCTCTTCCATCGAGTTCACTTGGACTGCCTTCACTCATTGTTCAATCGGCGAGCTCTTCCCATCGATTCACTTGGATGAGCTCTACTCACTGTTCAATCGTGAGCTCTTCCCATCGATTCCACTTGGGCGAGCTCTACTCATTGTTCACTCACGGCGAGCTCTTCCCTGCTCAGTTCACTGGGCGAGCTTTACTCAGCGACCCGCTCTGACGAGCTCTTCAGTGGATTCCCTTGGGCGAACTCTCCAGTTGTTCACTCGGCAGGCTCTTCCCCTCGATTCGCATGGGCGAGCTCACTTGACCATTCATTGGCTTGACTCTACCCACCTACTGCGTGGCGACCTCGGCTAAGCGAATTAACGCAGCAGAAAGTAACGTTTAATCAAGCAAAGCCCCGGTTGTGAGCGGCGACCCGATGACAACTTCTACCATTCACATATTGGCCATGCGGCGAGACATCGATTTGACTGGCAAGGTCGGTAGGCGAACTTAGGCGACTCACATTGGCGTTAACCGACCACTCTACAGGTCATGCGGCCACAGGAATCAGTTCGCTTCGTGAAAATCATCTGGCCCGGGGACCCGGTATTTCGCGTTGACGACTCCACCTTAACGGTATGTAGCCCGCAGGAATCGATTCGACTGTGAAAATCCTCTGGCGGGGACGGCTACGTGTGGCGAGCTCCTATGCAGGGGCATGCGGCTAGAAGATTAGTTCTTCATTAATCATCGGCGGGGACCGACTGGTAGCGAGCTCCGCGCCCTTAGTCATGCCGGAGTCGGATCGGCTGGTGGATCGGCACGAGCCTCGGCGCGAGAGCCCGGCGACGCGATATGGCGACCTCGACGCCACCATTTCGGCCACGCCTTCAAAGGAAGTGATTCAAACCAGACGTGGCTGGATCCGGCCAGCCGGATTAAAATAAGCCCATGCGGCTATGGGCAATGCTTCGATTCGGAAAAGTAGCAGCGGCGGGAGCGAATAACTTCCGATTCGAAGAGCATAAACAACTCGGGCGAGCGGCCCGGGGCCCGATAACTTTCGAGTTTTGAGCATAGCGCCGAGGTCTTGGAGCCGGAGCCTGGTAGCTCGAGATTACAAGCATAGCGCCGGAAGACCCAGTATGCGAGGCCATTGCGTGGATACCACGCGTAAATCAAGCGATCGACCGCGCCGGCGCCCTGCCGTACCACACCGCGGTACGAAATGATAGGGTTTGAAAAATGGGCTCATGAGGCCCTCCCAACGAAGCGCACCGAGGAAGCACCCAACCCACGGCTTCGGTAGCGAAGGCCTTTCGCTCGACCCAGTGGTGTGGATAATTGAGAAAGCCCATATCTGCAAATCAATTGAAATCTACTTGATAAGGAAAGTAGGATAGAATTCTCAATAATATGTTATCTGCAAATCGATCAAATCTCACGATAAGGAAGTAGGATAATTACAATAATATATTATCTGCAAATCAAGCGATCTCTTTAAAGGAAGGAGGATAATTCACTATTCCTTCAATATCTCTTTCTAAAAAATCCGATAAAAAAAGGCAATAAATATCCCATCGATAGGAAAAGAATCCTTACTACTACTAAAATTGGGAATAATATACACTATAAATACAAGGCCACCCGAGCGGTGAAAGGTACGCACTCTTAGACGCATACTCATATGCAACACATTCGCCCTCTGCGGTCTCTTTTCTCTCGAAAGAGCGGCTTAGGCATCGGAGCGACCACGGGCCGGCCCTCGCAGGCCCCCTTTTCTTTTGTTCTTGCGGAGAGTGCTTCGTCGGAGCTGCGAGATCAGCAGCCCCCACACGATCACGCCTCGACCCGGACGATCCAGGCCTTTGCATCGGCCCACAAACAATCCGGGTCCAGCCCGGTGACCCCCACTGCGCTCGACTGAGTTAGGTTGAAAAGCATCATGGTGATGCTTTTGGAGTAAACTGGGCGTGTAAGCTCAGCCAAATGCAGACAGACTAACTGGCAGCTGGGATCTGAGCTGCTTCGTCGTTGGGAGCGGAAATCGGATCATTCTTTATCTTGTCGGCCGACTGCGGATGTGGTATTCCTCTGCGAGAACAAGGAAGAAGGGAAGTCGCGAGGCTTACCATGGCGCTCCGCTCTGAAATCATTCTTCCCCGAAAAGAAGGCTACTCGTCTTGTGTGGCGTCCTAAGAGTGAGTGTAAGAATGTTGGCGTCTAAGAGTGTGTGTAAGAATGTTGGCGTCTAAGAGTGTGTGTAAGAATGTTGGCATACCTTTCACCGATAGGATGGCCTCGTATTTATAGTTGAGGCTCAACCAGTTGGATGGTAATTAGGAGTCCTTCCCATTGGATGGAATATTTCTTATTTTAGTCATGTCGGATGCAGTACGGGAGTATAGGAAGCGGTTAGCAGGATAGTCTTCTTTCCTTATAGGAAGATGTCCAACTGGCAATGATCTATCATTATCCTTTCTTTCCCTTATGGTGGGATCTGGGAATAAATAAAATATATCTTGCTTTTACATTTTACATTTAGATGAGATGTCTGGGCTTATTGGTGGTTATGGATTTTCAACCCGTCTCAGATTCGGCTTTGGGCTCAGTGAATCGGACCTCTGCTTCAGGTTGACATAAGGGGGCCTGGGTTTGATAGACACTTCCGTTTCCTCTGGGCCTAAAGAGGTGGATGTTAGACTATTTTATGTTCTCAGATTGCCCCAGGCCTTGTATCACAGACCGCATGTCTGTATTTGTAATTCTTCCTGTTCGTCTAACTATTCCACGCGTGCATTGGAAAATTTGCAAGAGATGATTAATGGTGACTCTTCGGGTTTTTCGCTTGTTTTCATATTCTCATAGCTCCCTCGGTCTCTTTCTCATGACCCCTCATACCGAGTTTCTCTGATCTTGTTCCTTTAAAACTTTATTCCTAAGTACTGCGTGCCTTCTTTAAGTGGCAGGTCGCTTTTAGGTTGATAGGTCGAGGCTCTAGGGTTTATTTGTTAGCTCGTCTATTTACTATTTTGCTTACGTCATGGGTCCGAATCGGCACTACTTCTTCTTTGCGTATGCTTGATGACTCTTACGATGCGGTCGATGAGTGGGCGTTCCGCTTGTTTGACGGTGGTTTGGCTCCAACTTTTTGCTCTGAGCTCCCATCAGATTAGATAAGGGTAAAGGAAATTAACGATCAAATACCCCGGGGGTCCGGATTTCCTCAATGCTGCCCTTCGGCATCGCCCTGTGGAACTTTGTGAGAGTTGGCGCTATATGGGACTCATTTCTTGTCGCTACGACCTCCCCTGTGTCGAATATGGGTCCCGGATGTTCGACTCTTTATAAACCTCAAAATTACTGGATGATGCTTCTTTGAAGTCGCCTTTGTGATAGCCTTCGTTTTCCATTGCACCCTTCATGAAGAAGGGTTCTGTAGCTTATTCGACATTTATCCTTCCCAGTGGCTCTGATAGGTACAAAGATATTTTGGTGAGCCTTTTGGTCTTTTGGGGGATAGGGTTCGAGGCGTCCTAGCATAGCTCGCTCCTTATCCTTTTCATTCAAATGCTGGCTACTCAGAGGGCTTCATTTTCTTCTCAGAAACGGCTGCAGGCTCCTGCGGTAATCTCAGAGCTACCTTAGCACCATGGTGTGGAGGACGAGTATTTCACCGTGACGGTCGTTCACAGAGTACAATCTTTCGACGGGACGATACCCTGAGTGTCCCTACGACTGGCGCCACCCTTGATAATCTTCGTAGTATTTGCTCTGTTTTAAATGACATAGAAGATGGTTGAGCGTTTGTTTTACTTTCCTCGTGTTTCTCGGTGCTCGTTTTGTTAGCGAGAGACAACGTGTGCTTCGGCGTTAGTGAATGTCTGGCTCAGCGCATGCGAGGTGATAAGTCGGGCATTCTGGTCATCTGATCGATGTCGCGTCTGATCCTGCTGAGGGCCTGCCTCGCCACCTTGGGGGTTTTCCTTTGGACGCTGCTGTTTGTCTGCTCGAGGAAATTTTGGATTCATTTTAGAGTATTTGTCCGAGGAAGCCGCGTGAAGGAAAAATGCAAATCTAGGGAGGATGAAGGCCGGTTTGGCCCGAAGTTCGAGGAAAGTGGGGACGCCTCAGGCACCACAATCCCGAGGGGGTACCGGGCGGGCGTTGTCACCGTGGTTGATGCTTCTTGGGTTTATGCCTACGCCCTCTTCGAGCACATTTGGGAGGAGAGATCGCTGGGTGAGGCGGAGTCGACGGCCGTGGCGGCTATGCATGTAGTATTGATCCTTATGCGAAGATCTTTGGGTTGCCTCCTCGAGAGGTGGCGGAACCGAAGAGAAAGGAGTCGAAATAAGGGCATGTGCCGAGTTCTTTGCTCTCGATCTTGAGACTGCGTGATGTTTATTTCTATTATCGAGGATTCGACCTTGGGAAGTCCAAAGGGCTTCCAGTTGATGAAGTTTTATGGCTTTGTGGCATCCTTCGGTCGCCTTGGTAAGTCTCTAATCACGTTTATCACCATTAGGTTTTACGCGTCGATCTTGACTTTGTGTTTACGATATGCGAGGTTGCACCTCATTTGAAGGTATGGCGAAAGGCCCCATTAAATGAAGCCGCGTAAAGACTCCTTCGCATTTATAAAGCGAGAAAGTACCGCCACGCTCTTCTCGACGGGGCGGAGGCTGCGGAGCGCGTGCGTTTGGCGAAGATGCGGGGCGACTTAAAGTCGACTTGGAAACACCGCCGTCGGCTCGTGCTCGGGCTGAGAGTAGAGAAGATGAGGTTCATAGCGACGAGTGGGCGAGCTTCAAGAGTTCGGGACAATCTCAGGTAGCGGAGTAACTTGGTTGAGGCGGGGCTCGGGGAGGGGCGGCATTGCCCGGTGCGACTTGAGTTAGGGATGAGCTCGTCACCTCCCGGGGCGAACTGCGAGATCTTCAAATGGAACTACGTGCGGCGATGCTTGCTTGGTGATAGGGAAACCTGACTTAGGTGGCCGTCGCGAAGCTTCAGAAATTAAGTCTTTGCTAGAAATTGCTCGTCAGCGAGTCTTTCGGCTGCGGGTCGTCGGACGGCTAAACGAGGAATGGCCTTGGTTGCGTCTGCGATCTTCATCAATGGTCGATATGGTTGCCTGAGAGGGACGAGGTTATTAGGCAAATGCGGGATCGGTAGGTGCTTTCGGTGGAGCCACGGGTGGCTCGCTTTTCAAAGGAAGCGGTTCTCGTACCCCTGACCTAGATTTCAATTTTGATCTTCCTAGTAGAGGAGCGGAGAGTCTACCTCTGCGAATTATTCCCAGGCGGCACTCTATTGAAATCATTCTCATTCCTCGTGCATCCCTTCCACCTGGCGCGTGACTTTAGGGACGATCTCGACCCTTTATCTCCCTTATCTTTTTTTTTTTTTTTTTTTTTTTTTTTTTTTTTTTTTTTTTTACGGCCATGTATATATTTACTCGTTTGCAGGCTGGAGCTGGGATCCATGTAGCTCTCTTCCCCGATAAATACATATTTTGTTATAGTCGCATTCTTGTTGGGATACATATGTATTTATTCCTAAACCGATGATTCGGTTAAGGGGTTTGAGCAATTGGGCTCACTTTCCTCTTAGGGTTTCGTATGCTATTACGCTCGAATCGACAAGGAAAGCTCGTCGAGCGGGTCACGGAACTCGTTCACTTGTGATTTGGCGGGGATAGCTCGTCGATATAGTGAGAGGCGGTGCTTTCGCCCAGTGAGGGAATGAATGGCGAGGCTCGTCGATATAAATGGTTGAGCGGGGCTTCTCCATGTATGTGGCCCGGCGGGGCGGCAGTAAAGACGCATAATAGTTGAATGGGGCTCGTCCGTGTTGGGTGATGAGAAGAGCTCGTCAGGTAATGAAATTAGAGCTCGTCCATGTTGGTGATGGGAAGAGCTCGATGCGAGTGGATAGTAGATTAGGGCTCGTCTATCTTGGTGATAGGAAGAGCTCGTCGATGTAAAGATTATGCAAGTAGGGCTCAAGTCCGTGTTGACTAATGAGAAGAGCGCGTGGAGTAGTAGGGTGAGGCTCGTCCATGTTGGGTGATAGGAAGAGCTCGCCCGGAGTGAATAGTGGGTCTAGAGCTCATCCGTCTTGGTGATGGGAAGGCTTCGTCAGTATAGGTGTAGGAGTAGAAGCTCGTCCATCTTGGTGATGGGAAGGCTCGTCGAATGGTAGAGTAGGCTCGTCCATGTTGGGTGATGGGAAGGCTCGTCGGGTGGATAGTAGATTAGAGCTCGTCAATGTGGTGATGGGAAGGCTGCGTCCAGTATGGAGATATTGAGTAGGGCTCGAGTCCATGTTGGTGATAAAGAAGGCTCGATGCAGTGGTAGGGTGGAGCTCGTCCGTGGTGATGGGAAGGCTCGGTGAATTGAATAGTAGATTAGAGCTCGTCCGTCTTGTTTGATGGGACTAGTGATGTAAATTGTGAGTAAGTCGTCCGTGGTGATGAGAAGAGCTCATCGGTGGTAAGTGGAGGCTAGATCCGTGTTGGCTGATGGGAAGAAGCTCGTAGGAGTGAATGTATATTGGGCTGCGTCCGTGTGGGCGTAGGAAGAGCTCGTCGATGTAAGTGTGTGAGTAGGGCTGGGTCGTGGCGGCGATGAGGAAGGCTCGTCGGGATGAGTGGGGCTCGTCCGGCGTGAAGCTGATAGAGGAAGGCTCGGTCGGGTGAATGGTGGATTGGGGCTCAGTCGTGGCGGCGATGGGAAGGCTCGTCGATGAGATTGTGAGTAGGGCTCGTCCGTGATGGCTTGATGAGAAGGCTGCCGTGCAGGTAGTAAATTGGGAGAAAGCTCGTCCATGTTGGGTGATAGGAAGGCCGTCGGAATGAATAGTAGATTGGAAGCTCGTCCATCTTGGCGATAGGAAGAGCTCATTGATATCGTGGCTGATAGGGCTCGTCCGTGGTGATGAGAAAGGCTCGTCTGGTGTTCTGGGAGTAGGCGCTCGTCCGTGTTGGGTGATGGGAAGGGCTCGTCGAGTGAATAGTATATTAGAGCTGCGTCCATGGCGGTGATAGGAAGAGCTCGTCAATGTAGAATTAGCGAGTAGGGCTCGTCGTGTTGAGCGATGAAGGCCGTCTGGAGTGAAGAGTGGGGTAGGCTCGTCCGTGATGAAACGATAGGAAGAGCTCGTCGGAATGAATAGATTGGTCATGCGGCGGCCCGTGGCCTTGGTGGCGTTCGGCCCGAAATGGGTTGATCGACTCATTTAGGCGGCGTGGCTGTGTTGAGCAGGCGACCTGCGTCGGGTGAAGCGGCGGGGCTCACCGTGGCGCGTTGGCCTTGGTGGGCGTTCGGTAAATGGGTTGGTCGACTCGTTTGGCGTGGCTGTGTTGAAGCGGGCGACCTGCGTCGGAGTGAGCAAGCGGGGCTCATGTGCGGTGGCCTTGGTGGTGTTCGGCCCGAATGGGTTGGTCGACTCATTTAGGCGGCGTGGCTGTGTTGACGGCGACCTCGTCGGAAGTGAGCAATGGGGCTCATAGCGCGGTTGCCTTGGTGGCGTTCAGTAGGAAATGGGTTGGTCGACTCATTTGCAGGCGGCGTGGCTGTGTTGAGCAAGCGACCTCGTCGGAGTGAGCGGGGCTCATGGGCGCGTGCCTTGGTGGCGTTCAGTAAAATGGGTTGGTCGACTCATTTGGCGTGGCTGTGTTGACGGGCGACCTCGTCAGTGAAGCGGCGGGGCTCATGGCGCGGTGGCTAACCCAGTGGCGTTCCGGCCGAGAAATGGGTTGATGACTCATTTAAGCGGCGTGGCTGTGTTGACGAACTGACCTCGTCGAAGTGAACAACGGGGCTCATGGCGCGGTGGCCTTGGTGGCGTTCAGTAGGGAAGCTGGGTTGGTCGACTCATTTAGGCGTGGCTGTGTTGAGCCTGCGACCTCGTCCCGGAGTGAGCAAGCGGGGCTCATGTGGCGCGGTGGCGCCCGGTGGCGTTCCAGCCGAAATGGGTTGGTCCGACTCATTTAGGCGGTGTGGCTGTGTGTTGAGCGGGCGACCTCGTCGGAGTGAGGACAGCGAGGGCTCATGGCGCGACAGCCTTGGTGGCGTTCGAGTAAAATCGTTGATGCAAACTCATTTAGGCGGCGTAGCTGTGTTGAGCCACGAGCCTGTGGAAGTGACAGCGGGGGCTGTTTGTTGTGATGTTGTGGTGGCGTTCGGTAGAAACGGTTGTTACCGACTCATTTGGCGGTGTGGCGCATGTTGAAGCGAGCGATCTCGTCGAGTGAGCAACGAGGCTCATGGTAGCGGTGGCGGTGGCGTTCGGTGCGAAATGGGTTGGTGACTCGCGGCGTGGCGCAATGTTGACACCACGACCTCGTCGGAGTAGGCAAAGGGCTCATGGCACGAGGTGACGCCGGTGCTTTCAGTGAAATGGTTGATCACGATCATTTTAATGAGGCGTGGCATGTTGACACCGGCCTCGTCCCGGAGTGATGAGCAGAGGCTCATGGCGCAGTGCCTTTGACCACGACTTTTGGAAGGTGCGAGTGTCTTTAATCTTGTTGCTTGGAGAATTTGAAGCGTTTGCTTGTGAATTTAGGGTCTTTGGCCTTCTTGCCAGATCGGCTTCATTGCTATGGGTTGTCTTTGGATATTCCACTTTCTTGGTGCGTCTTTGAAGCTCCCTGGGATGAGCGTCAGTTTGATGATCTTAATGGGATCACGAAGATTAAGTTTCGGTTTGTTGGACTCTACATTGTAGGGTTATGTTGCCATATGGGAGGGAAGTTGTGACCTTCTGTTCAGTGGTATCTCCTAATGGGTTGCGTGCTGGTAAGTTGCAACTCTTGTCGGCGGCGTGGTCGGTGAGTGGGCCTTTCCACCTCGTTCGTCAGTGGCTTGCATTGTTTCTAATGTAAGTTGAGTGAGTTTGTCTGCGTTTAGCTGTTGGTCACCGTCCGCGCGGCGGATTAGTTCCTCTGTAATGTTCCTTGTTATTCCATCGATCAAGCTGCAATCAATTATATTTGTCTGAGAGCTACATGAACCCTGACCAAACCATTGATGTTTTCTTGGACCCAAGTGGAGTGTGAAATCATTTGGTGGACGGGATTGTTGGTGGGTGCAGGACTCATGGCCTTTAGGATGGGATTTAAAGTGAGATGGGATGTTCTTTGTTCTTGACTCGTAAACTACGGATGTGGTATTCCTCTGCGAGAACAAGGAAGGGGGTGGTAGGGGAGCTTTGCCGAGTGGCTAAGCTCGATACTAAGTCGATTTCTTTTCTGAAAGAAATTTGTGAATTTGTTAATATTGGCGTCAAGAGTGAGTGTAAGAATGTTGAAACGATGCAAGGTATTAATAAGATGTTGGCGTCCCCAAGTGTATAAGAATGTTGTCATTTCCATGATGGATGACCTCGTGTTGTATAGTTGAGGCTCGACGGTTGGATGTGAAATTAAGGATGCTTGTTGGATGGAATATTCTTTGAAATTTTAATCGTATCGGATCACAAATGCAGAATGTAAGGAAAAGCGGGTTCAAGCTTGGGATAAGTGCTTGCTTTCCTTATCGGGAGAAAGATATCCAATGGCGATGATATTATTATCCTTTTCTTTCCCTTATGGTGGGATGCAGGAATAAATAAATATATCTTTTCTATTTTACATTTGAATGAGGATGCTGGGCTTGTTGGATGGTTATGGTTTTCAACTTCGTCTAGTTAAACTAAGGCTCAGTCAGATGGTTTTTCTTGAGGTTGACATGAGGGGCTGGGTTTGATATAGACGCTGATTTACTCAGGCCTAGGGAATTGGATATTAGACTCTTTTTCGCGTATCAGGTTTGATTACTTTTTGGTTTTTCATATGACGTCAACAATTTTTATTCGGGTTTTAATGACTATTTTTCTATTAACGTTTATGTTCATCTTTTGTTATTCATTGATGTAGTGATACCTAACACTATTATGTGATATTATTTTTTAACTAACTTTTAAATTGATGTTATTTTTATAAAGTATTTATAGTAAAAATATCAATATGTCCTTGTTTTTATTAGAAAACAATCATTTCAACTTTATTTTATTCAAATAAAAGTTATAAGAATAAAACACAAGAAACTCAAACTTCAAAAGCAGGCAGTCCTGTCCTTAGTTTAAAACTTTTTAGATATCAGCACATCGATTTGTACTTCGAATGATAAAACATGATATTTCAAAAGGTAAAGACATAAGGAAGAGGATGCCAGTTGTGAGTCGTAATAAAATGACTTCTTACATTATAAATAAAGTGTTTAGCTTTAAAAAAAAATTTAGACATTAATTAAGGTAAATTTTAATGTTAAATTATTTTTTAAAATAATATCATTAGATTTCACTTAGTATGAAATTGATTTAAAATTTTAAAAGTTAGTTTTTTTTAAATCTTTATTTTGCATATCATATTATATATTATTTTATTCTTACGATGATTTGAGCTTAAAGCTCCTATATATATCCACCAAACATACCTTTTTACTATTTAAAGTCATCTTTAAAAAAAGATCTTATTTTAAAATAAAAAGCATTTAATGAGGTCGATTTTAGGGATTAGGATTTTGAAGAGAATGCCTATTTTGCTTACTTTCACCCTTTCCTCATTTTCTATGTTTTTCTTCTAAAATTAAGTTGCATATATATATATATATATATATATATAATCTAAGTAACAACAACACTAAATACCATTTATGATTTCTCTGCCACATCTCCTTGAAATGTGTGTTATGAATTTTACACGTTTAGAAGGTATAACGGTGGAAAAAAAAAAAAATATATATATATATATAAATGAATGAGATATTGGAATGTCACTAACTAATTAGTGGGGCATTTTAGATATGGTACCAAAAAGTATCATTGGATGCCTAAACCATACCTATATGGCCAGGGAAAAAGACATATCAAGGAGTGATTAGGCATTATGACCCCTGAAACTGGTGACCATAGTAATGGAACGTTGTTTTTTTTTTTTTTTTTTTGTCATTCAAGCTATCAAACTTTCTTTAACTGCCACCGTTATTTCTTGTTTCTTTATTTAAGGGCATTGTCTATGATAATAAATCTGAATCTGAATCAACTGGAGTATGATAGATATATGTACTAAGGGTTGCTTTCCTATCATGGCTCGATGGGAGTTATCGAAAATGGGCTCAGAGAAATGTTATTTCTGTACTGAGATAGTATTTGTAGCTTTCTGCAGTGTTTATTCCGATGATAGATGTCGAAATGGGTGCTCCCGTTTTAATAATTTAATGTTTTTATTAAAATATAGTGAAACTTATCGAATATGGGATGAAATATAGTAGTTGAGAGGAGCAATGGCGCGTATTATTTTACGGCTCTCGGTCTTCTCGAAGTTGTCAGATAATAGTAAAGCGCTGGATGACGTTTCTATAGCCTCGATGCTCAGTTGGAGCGAGTTTTTAGTCGTTTAGGTGTCGTTTTAACGGTTTATTGGGATGTGTGCTTGATTAGGTTGTGTTTGGTGCTTGAAATTAAGTAAGAAAAGGAAAAAATGTTAAGAATTGAATATAAATAAATTATTAAAAATGCATATATTTAAATTATCTAATTTTTATATTAATAAATTAAAAAATAAATTGATTTAAGTGAGTGAATATAAATAAAATGTTACATTAACTTTTTATTTGTACTTTTCATTTCTTTTGACATTTCTCTCAAATTTTAGACAATAACTTCCATAAACATTCAAGTCAAGCATTCATTTGTGTGAAAAAAAAATGATTTGATTAGGGAACTCTCTTTCAAAGATAGATCTAAGAAATTCTAAGCCTCCATCAATTTTTTTTATCACATTTTGAAAAAAATACTTCATTATTTTTTGAAAAAATTAACTCTTTATTTATAAGAAACATATAAATACTAAAAAGGACAAAGAAATTGTGTTTCGTCTATAATGAGTTGTTTTTCAAGAAAAAATATAAGAAGAAAATTCTACGATTTCAAAATTCTCCTTGACCATTAATTACCCACCTAAAATGCAATTGACATTGAATTCTTTTGCGACTAATGTTTTCACAATGACAATAATAAACTTTTGGCATACATGACACGTAAACTAACAAAAATTTAAGCCATGAATTGGACATCATTGGGTAAATTTTATAAAGAATTTTTTTTATGAAGGAAAACTATAAAATGGTAACTACAAAGGTGATTGGACAATAGTAAACTATTTACAAAATTAATATAAGTAACATTTTTCAGGAAAGTTTTGAACACCAATCACCAGTTCTATTTGAACAATTGTAAGAAATTGACTGTCTAACCAATAAGATCAAAATATAGGCACTGAAATGATAACAAATTACAGAATTATACAGATAGAAAAAAAAAGAAAAAAAAAAAGGTGAATCACCATATCATATAGACTATAAACGGATGAAGGCGGCACTATGAAGGCTTGAAGGATAGAGGAGAAATTTTGGCTATTGTAGTGCAGTCTAAATATAGGAAGCAAAGCCCTCTCTTCTCTCTCTCTCTCTCTCTATAAGAGATAAAAAGCACACTTGTAGAGGAACCCAAAGACAAAGTCAATGAAATATCATACAGACAAGTCAAAAGGCGAGAAAGTAACTTGGAAAAAAAAAAGAAAAGAAGACAATGACTAGCTTATCATAAAAAATTAAAAATAAAAATGAAGCAAATGAAACACCGCGTGTTTTTATTGGTGGAACAACTTTGCATAATGGGCTCTGGGTAAATTTTCCAGGATACCTGTTTGCATTTATCTATACGGATTCCTTCTCCATAATTATTTTTTAGTGTTTATGTTAATTTATGTATATCTCAATTAATTTTTTAGAGTCTTGAAGTTATCGCTCAAGTAGATCCGATAACAGGCCTTGACTAATTTTATAAAGTCTTAAAGTTAGATAAATCTTATAATATGCCTAATGAGACTCAAATCGGTTATAATGAAGAGTAAACCCAATGCTGGATTTAATGGAAACTCCTCTAACAAATAAAATAATTACATATATTTATTCTACAGAGGGAAAAGAAATATTAATAGAGCGCAACAGGTCGAAGTAGGTAATCTACAGTTGCACCTCTTGACGGCCTATTCTTTAGATTAACAATACTAACCACTTATTGTCTCAAAAACCATTTCCCAACCATTACATTCATTTGAATTTAATGCTATATCTAATACTCTTCATATAAATTTACCAAAACATATTCAAAAGTCAAGGATGATATAGGGTAGATAGTAACGTTTATTTTATATTTGAATCCTCATTAAAAATATCTTATACTAAACAACTCTTTTTTAATCTTAAAAAGACTTTCGATTGTTGGGTTAGACCATTCCATCCCATTCTGCTAAATTTATTTATTAAAAACATGGATATTAATTCATGAATCATCTTGATGCCTAATCACACATATAATATAGGTCAAAGGCAGAGATGGTATAGAGACCAGAATCCTGCCTATAACTATTGTAATTCCAAGTGAATATGTACTGTAAATCTGAGTGAATCGTTATTATAATTTCAAGTGAATTAGATGTAAAAAAAAGAAAAAAAAAGATTACAAGTTGTAATTCGAAAATCCGAGGATACTTATAAACAGAGAGGTTCACAAAAAAGATAAAATATATATATATATATATATATATATATATATATATATATATATATATTCCTAACTTGGGTAACAGATCTTTTTAAGGTTTCGCGAACCACGTGATTCATTTCCCACGCGCCTCTCCTTGTACGGGCACTAACAACAGCTAGCTGATCATCTACACGACTATCTCTACAAAAACCGGTTAAAGCAGACAATAATCGGACGGCTCAGATTTCACCTCCGACTAAAGCCGTTGGAGTTTCAGTACTGGATCCCGGACCTGCCCTGAACCCACCTCACCTTCCCTCACGTTTGCCCCAATGGCTACGCAAACAATCGAGGGGTCCTTTCAACTCCTCTATTTTCATCTCATGGAAGGCTGCTTCTCCGGGGACCGATTCAGAGGTTTCTCCGAATCCGAAACATTTCGGATAAAATTGTTCGTATAACTCGACGATATCAGAGCGAAGATATTGTTGCAAAGATTCTTCATACGTTTCAGCTCTCGATTAAGCTCCACGTTCTCTTTCCTTAATCTTTCGTTTTCGTTTATCAGTCCGGCAGTACAACTGGTGGCGAGCGGTGTGGTCGTGGTGGCGGTCGGCGGGGGCGAGTTCGACGAGGTCAATCGGTCCTCTGCAGAATTTGCAGGCGATAACGGCAAGATCGCGGCCGTCGAAGAGATTCTCCGCCGTTGTATGTCGCACAAAAGACGTTTTTCGCCTCGGCGAAAGCAGTCGTTGGAGAATTCCCACCGATCAGGCACGACCTTTCGAAATCCCTAGATATTCGAAACAAACAATTGAAGAAAGCGGAATCCACAGCGAACGTAAACCGTGGAGACAGGGGAGGAGAAATGGACTCACGTAGGTATTAAGTTGTCGAACGAAGCTAGAGAAATTGTTGTGCTTGAAGTATTTGGGAAACCAAATCCTAGCGAACTGACATGTTCCAGACGATGAGAGCAGATCCATCTTCATTCCACGAAATCACATCATCCACTGTTTGATCTTCAACCAGCTGGTAGGTTTTTATCAGAAACGGCGTCAGGGCGTTCTCTGTGGTTCATAACTTTGCTCAGTCCGCCGGCGACCTAGACATCACTTGAGTTTCAAAAAAAACAAAACAAACAAAAAAAAATAGGGGAAAAGATGTATACTTCCTTTGGAATGGAAAGGACTGATTTGGAGAAAAGAGAGAGAGAGAGAGAGAGAAAAAAAAAAAGAATGAAAAAAAAGATGGTCACAGATATTGAATGAGTGGATAGAGAAAGGGAATAGAGGTTGTGGATTTGAAGGGCATTCTAGAAGATTCAAGAGAGAGAAAGTGAGAGAAAAGACGAAAAAAAAGTATGAGGGGAGAATGAAAGGGGATAAAATAGAAATAAGCAACGAAGTCATTGCATCTTTTCCAGAAACTTCTAGACGTTTCTCCATTTATGTGCAGCCTCCTGATTAAAGTCAAATCCCTAACAGTAAAAATTGCTTCTATTTATGCTAAACTTCTTTTCATTTACTACTTTTCTTTTCCGTTAATTTTCCTTTTCCTTTAAATAATAAATTACCTTTTACTCTTTCAATAATCAATACTAGTCAAAATCAAATGTTGCCATTATGTGATATAATAATTTTTATTTTATTCTTTTATCATAATTTTTTTAAATGATGATGGGTGTTTAGACCCGTCTTTGTCTTTGCGATCTACTAATCCCATATTGGACCCTGAATTTAATGGTTACTATGGGAGTACCTCAACTCATCCAATGAACATGAAGTTAAATGTTAGCATTATATGATATAATAAATTTTTTTTAATCTTTTTTTTTTATATATAATCAAGGGTATTGTTTGGGCTAATTAACGTGCTTAATTGATCCCAAATTCTAAGGTTAATGGGTGAGTACCCCGACTAATCTTATGAGATTCAGAAGCTAATAGTTGAATAAATTATTTAATATGGTTTTAGGGAGATTAGGCCAAGTAGTATTGAACATGCATTTTATTTTTTATTGTACTTTAAAAAAAATCTTTGTGATCGGAGTTTAAAAGATAATAAACCTTTATGACTCGAGCATGGCTGTCATCGAGGTAGAGGACTGAGGCTTGGGCTAAATCTAGGTGCACCGGCCCTTAATGATATCCCCCCCAATACGGGCGGAAATGAGGGCGATTCACCAGTCAGGTAGTAATATAATTTCTTGAAAGTAGTATTAAAGGAAAATCACTGATTTACCGATTAGGAAAGTAGGATATTTCTTAATAATTGTCCATGATTATCTCTTGTGTCCCGGTTAACGATAAGGAAAGAAAATGTGTACGTGGGAGAAATATCGTATCATCAGCGAAATGTATCGTGCAATATGTCATTATTATGAAAGTTATCGTGATACGCGATTTATAAATATCAGCTAACATCAGGGTAGAAAGGTATGAGCCGAGAAAAGAGAATTCCGACCTTACTTCTGACTCATCTTAGTGAAATCATTGAATGTCAGATGAAACCAAATACTACATAAACGGCTCCTCTTAAAGGTTGATAAAGTGGGCTATAGAAACAGTGTTCTGACATTAGGTACAAACCCCGAGGACAACGGTAGAGGCGGATCTTAGTAGATTTCATCATGGAATTTGCAGCCAGTCGTAAGCTACGGTGGCAGAGCCTCTACGATTATCCATGGGTGGAATTATGATACTGAAGCGGTGTAGGTCGATCGACCTCTAGGCCCAGGGATGGATGTGGAATACGCCCTCAGTTCGGCTTTGGCTCCATGCGGTGAATATGGGCTTGTCATAGCTGGACTTAACCTCTTCCACTCCATGGAAGGCCGTCATTTGGAAGTGGCCATTGACTCCCCGATTGGTGGTAAAACATAGAAGACTCCTACGAAGCGAGGGTGAAGATGATCTATATCTCGAGTGCGAGAATTGGCAAGGAAAGTTCATACGAGTTCGGTCAGACATTGCAGGCGGAGAATTCAGAGGTGATGCCTTAGCAAAGCGGCAGCAACCTGAGAGACTGGGCGGTGATGCTTGTTGAACACCTCCCGGGGAACCCTCGATGGCATCGACAACGAAGAAGTCTCCTGTGATGTTTGAGGCAGAAATTTGGATGGGACATACGGGATTACTTAATTGGAAGGTACATTGCCGGCGATCAAGGCATCGACTCTAAACAAGGTGTTAAGATTCACGTTCTTCGGGACCCTTTATAAATGAGGCTTCTACATGCACATTCTTAAGTGTAGGGAAGGAAGGCGCCCGACTACATACTTCGAGGAGGTACACGAAGGCATGCATGGCGGTAACGCCAAGACTCGGACCTTAGCGGGGAAAAACCTTGAGCGAGGTACTGCGGCCCGTAATGCAAAAGCCTTTGACAATTGGTCAAATGCGAAAACTGTCGAAGCGTGCGAGATCATCTCTATCAGGCAGTGTCGATCATGGCCGTAACTTTTACTGTTGATAAAGCTGGAACATATTGGGACCCCCCACCCATTGGAAGGGCGGTACAATTTATCATTATGGTGGGTGGACTGTTTTGCAAATGGTGAAGTCAGACCCTTAGCAATCACATAATGAAGGTGCGCGGCCGTCTGACGTTACATATTATGCGGGTTCGGGATCCGGGTCGCGTGTGCGATGGGAAGCAGTTCGACAATCCTGGATTAAAGTTTTACTGTAGGCTGAATCAGAACTACTCTCATCCTGGCTATCATGATCCATGAATGACGGAGGTCATTATAAGGACTCGGCGGTAGTTGAAGAGCTAAATTGGAAGATACAAAGGAAAATGGGTAGAGTACCTCCTGAGGTGTTATGGGCATTTTCACAAAACTCTGCTTGGTAAGCCTTTCGAGGGAAACCATTCGCTACGGCCTTTGGCATCGAAGCGATAGCTCGCAATAGTCGGATTAAAGTCACGGGGTGGTCAGCAGTGCAGAACCACGATAGAAGAGGTTCTTCGCTAAACTGGATCTCGGAAGAAGCGTGAGTAGGTCTAAGCGTATTGGTATCACGGAAAGGCCGTGAATCTTATGACGAAGGGGTCGACCGGAGTTACAAACTGTGAGCTGAGTTCTAAAAGCTTCTACCGTGAGGGAAAGACCCACACATGGGAAAATTTGGGACCTAGTGGGGAGGGCCTTACATCGTATCCCACATGTGTCGGGCCTAGCAACTCACGAACTCCAGAGACGAGAAGGAAGGAAAGACCACGCCGCTCATGGAACTCTGGACACCTCGAATGGTTTCTACCGCGATAAGACCTGAAATATAGTCTTTAGTAAAGAATCGACATTACGATTTTAAAATAACAGTCTCTATATATTTCATTTTTAGGTTGCTTAAAATTGTGATGGATCAAAAGTAAGATTGTAATGATAAAGCGAGGCTCGCTCGGGAAAAGTGCAAGGCGTAAAGCATGTTTCTGGTGTTCTTTATGTCAAGGAGGTCTGATTAAATCTGAAGAATTACATTGTGGCTTGGATTCCTAGTACACCAGTAAGCGGCACAAACAGTTCTCTACTCCTTAGAAAGAAAAACCCATAAGGAAAAAGAAGAGAAAATAGAGAGCAAGGAACTCGGTTGGTAGAAGCTCTGAAAAAGTCACATAACATAAATACAAAATTTCATTGCAGGGAAGTTACAATCACCTTAGAGGATTACAAAATCTTTCTTTGCATCTCAAAAAGTACAGTGTAAAACCATTCTTCACATCGTGACACGATCAAGGGAAAGAACCACGAAAGGGGAAGAGAGATAGAGGGAAAGAAAGAGAAGAGTAAAAAGAAGAAAGGAAAAGAAAAGGACGAGAGAAAGCGGGATAAAAGTTTTCCTTTAGGCTTAGCCCCTTCGAATGTTCCTGCCTGCAGTTCCATCAATGGGCATAGCTGGGAACAACACAACTCCACGAGGAGGCTACGGAAAACCTGATTCCTATAGTAGTAGACCATGAGCCAAACATCGAGTGATCATCGGACAGGACTCACGTGGTGGCGAATCAGAACTGGCCTTCATCATGCGCAGTCAGGCTACGTAGAAAGGAGGAAGAAGTTTGGAAGCAAAGTATGACCGGAGGGCCCGTTTGCTCGAAACCGGGACACTTAGGAAACCACAGCGGTCGAGTCCCGATTCTCCATGGTCGGCATTAAAACCGCGCGCTTTTCCAAGGGAGGGAAGGCGAAGAGCGAAGAGCCATGTAGCTTAGGAGCCGTGGCTCGATCTCGAAAGGAGCCGTGGCTCGGTTTTGAAGCTGTTATCAAGGCGGAATAACTTCTAAGGCGGTAGCCGGGAGCCATAGCGGCTCGGGGGCCCGAGTAGCTCTGTCTGGTATCTTTGCTCAAGGAAGGCCTCGTAACCCGAGCCACAATAGCTCGAGTTTTCATAGCTTAATTGCTCAAAAAGGCAGAATAGCCTAGAAGGTAAAGTAGCCACGGAGCCATGCGCTCGGGAGACCAGCATTTCCAGTTTTGGGCTTAATTGCTTTCAGGCATAATATCCTGAAGGCCAGGCGCCACGGGCCATATCTAGGAGCCCGATGGCTCGGATTACGAGCATAGCGCTCGAGAAGCCTGCGCGAGGAGCCTTATAGCTCATTTTTAGGCTTAATTGCTCGAAAATGGGAATAGCCCTAGAAGGCGAGTAACTGAGCCATATGGCTCAGGGCCAATGACTCAGTTTTTAAGGCTTAATTCGCTGAAAAGAACATGGTACTGAGGCTGATGGTCGCGACCATGTGGCGCTCAGAGCCTAAGCGGCCTGGTTTCAGGCTTGAGTGCTTTCAGGCATAATAGCTAGAAGGCCCAGTAGCCACGGAGCCATGTAGCTCGGGAGCCAAGTAGCTCGGATTCACAGGCATAAGCGCTCGGGGGCCCTCCGCATGCCAGGGCCCTAGTAACTCGGTTTTCAAAGCAATTTTCTCAAAGGCGGAATAGCTGGGAGGCCGATGGCCACGGAGTCATGTTTCGAGGCCAAGCGGCTGGTTTTGGAGATTAATTGCCGAAAGAGGCGAATAGCTAGAGGCGATATCATGGGCCGTAAGCTGTTAACATCTCAGATTTTCAAAGCTTAATTGCTCAAAATGGAATAATAACCTAGAGGCGGTAGCCATAGGCCATGTGGCTCGGGGCCCGATGGCTCGGATTACAGGTGCTTTGCTCGAGGAAACTCGTGTGAGGCCAGTAGCTCGAGTTCGGAGCTTAATTGCTTAAAGGGTCTTGTAGCCCGGGGGCCTCGGTGGCTCGGTTTGGGAGGCTAACGACTCAAGGGAGCCTGTAATGACCCGGGGCCCGATAACTTAGTTTTCAAAGCTTAAGCGCTCAAAAAAGGCCTCGCGGCCCAGAGCGGTAGCTGGTTTGACTTATTTGCCAGGCGGAAACGACCTAGAAACGAGATAGCTCGAGTTTTGGGAGTTAGGTACTGAGCAGAGAACATAGAGGCAGCGAAAGCGGCTCAAATCGGTAAAACAATAAAAAGAGCGATAAAATTAATCAATGAATATTTTGTATATCCTTGAAAATTCAAGTATGAAGCAATACAAAAATCACAAAGCTGGTGCGGATATAAGCGAGTTAAAATATAAAGCTGGCGCCTAAGGTCGAGCCTGAGCTTGAGTAGAGGAGGTGAAAGGCGAACCACTATGAGACGAGGTAAGAAGGATTGGCCTTCGGAGGCTAAAGATCATCGAGTGAGGAGCACGATGAGGGACCTAAAAGAAGAGCACCTCATTGCCGCGTCGGCCTCGACTGAAACCAGATTCTTCTGCATCCTCATTAGAAAATTTGGATGTGAGCCGGTCTGGGAAGGAGAAGCTCGGGAGGCCTGCGTTGGAAGGCAAGCAACTTAGAAGCCCATTAGGTGCGGGGCTGTCTCTTTGAGCTCAGCTATCATAGCCTCCATTTCTTGAGGCCTCCTTTCGAGGTCCGTGGAGCTTCTGAGCTCTGTTGGGCGTTCTGAGTTTTCCCAGCCTCAGGCCTCTTGGCGGACCTTCAGTCTGCAGTAGTGCTTTTGGCGCCACAGTCACCCTTGTGCCTGCGGCTTCATCACAGCGGCCCGGCTCATCTTGACGACCTTAAATCTCGGGCCTTCTTTTCTTTATCGGCCACCTTCCCTGGCCAAGTCGAGCATGCTTCAGGTCAAACACAGTGCTTCTAAGCTCCTCGGTGGAATCCCATATCCGCTCGAAGAAGCGAAGCCCTCTCGGAGAGTCCACGAAAGCAATATAACCTTATAAGATTTGTTGCCTTGTGAAGCCCTCGATAAGTGACCCTCATGCCATACCTTTTGCGTAAGTATCTTTACTTGAAAAACGAGAAGAGTCGGTTAACAAAACTGAAACAATAAAGAAAAGGATCGGCGATAGCGCTTGGACGTACAAAAGCGGTTCCCTAAAGCAGAAGAGCTAGAGCCTCCTCAACGGACAGGGCGTCCACCTTCCCTGAGGAATTTGGGAATCGAAGGATGGAGAAACATCTGACGAGCTCGCGCTGAGAAAGTAGAGTCCTCCTCACTGCGGCACCAGCGTCCCTCCTCCTCATCCCGGCGTGGGAGGAGCTGTGCCTCACGGCCGTGGGACTCCCAAGCAGAAATCAAGAGGAACACCACAAAGACTGGCCACCCTCCGTGAAGAGTCTCCACGGCTCAGATGGCGGGATGAGAGAGGCGAAGAAAAGGTCCCTACAGCTAGATCTTACCCGAACACAAGGTGACCTCGGGAGGCTTTGAGTTTTCCTACCTCCTTTTCTTCTTTACCCAGCACCTCGAGCGGGCGGCTCTCCTGAGTAGGCCGCAATAAAGGCTCCAACGAGAAGGTGAAGAGGACTTTGAGACGGGGTAAAGAAGGCTTCATATTAGGAAAGGGAGGAAGGTCTTGAAAGGAAGTGATGAGCCTCGCACCAGATGGTCAGGAATGCTCCAGGCTTAATGGCTGGGAATAGGCACACGGGCGCACTTAGCGACTTTCTTCACCTCTTCGATCTTTAGAGTGAGGCAAGACTGGCTCACGAAGGCCACGCGGCCAAGGCAATATTAGAAAATATCATGGCCTTTGAAAACCGGAGGCCCGAACCAAAGCGAGGGGAGCTCACGTAGGTTCTCAAGAGTAGTCCGGACGGCTGGAACACCAAGTGTGTCCTCCCGATCAAAGGGATTGTACTCCCAATGACAGTCACTCACAAAGAAATAAAGTTCCTTCCAGTACTTGTGGGAGAGGCAGAAGGTCGAAATAATCAAACTTGGCGTTGGGTAGCTTGAAGATATAAAGAAAGCGCTAGAGGCCACCTTCTGTTGAGAAAAGTTTAAAATGGGACCTATCACTAAGGAACCACCTAGGCCTCCTATCCACAAAGCGACTAGAAGCCTGCGAAAAGCCAGGAAGTTGGGAAAGTGAGAAGGCGGGCGTTAAAATCTTTATGAAATGCTTTTATAAGGGATCTGAAAGACGGAGCCATTCTCAAGCGCCACCTCGAAAAGCACCATCTTGGGCACTTGGACGGCGTAGGAGGTGTGCGTCGGGGCACCAAACTGGACTAAGCGGGTGATACCATCTTGTAAAGATCTCACCATATAAAGGTTCCAGCTTTGACTAGGGCCCGTGACCTCGGCGTACGTATAGCGGCCCTCGAATGTTGGAGCGCTAGGATATGGTTCACTAATTTTTCCTTGCCCTTGCCGCTGCCTAAGGGGAAGGAGGAGTTCCCTTAGGAATGGTAGGTGGACCTGACCAAGCTGTCGGACTCACCGCCGTCGCGCTGTTGGGCGCCTCGGTGGAATTCGCTCTATCTGTAACCAGAGACGGCAGGACCAACAGGCAAGGACATGCGGGCTAAGCAAAGGAAAAGGAAATCGAAGAAATAATGCAAAACCCTGACCAAGCAAGCCTAAGACACATGAGACTTGAACGAAAATACAGAGAAGAAAGGCGTGCGATCCAGAAACGGGACCAGGAGAATTGACCCAGTGGATATCGAGAACCATAAGCGATGCAGACGATGGTGAGGCGAATTCAAGAAAAGAAAGAAGCCCCGAACTTACGGTAGCTTCAGAATGGGGAGACACGGTGCAAGCGGTCGGGAGGAGGTTTCAAGGAAGCTGAAGTCACGTAGGGAAATGGCGCGAGAATCGAAAGTCACATCGATGTGCTCAAGGCGTTAGACCAGTTGACCAAAGCCCTAAATCAAGCCTCCTAAGTAGCCACATGGAAGTCACACGATCAGCTTGATGGCCCTTACTGTGTCAACTTCAGTCAAGGCTGGGAGACTAATCGGGTTTAAAATAATAGGCGCGCAGGCCTAGAACACGAGCCTAAATGTCAGGCTTAAGAGGAGATTAAGGAGCAAGATCAGTACCAGTGCTCGGCCCTTGATGATATCCCTGACAATTTAAGCGAGGGCCCGATTCACCTTTTCAAAATTTGTGTATAATTGGCCCGAAGAATCAGTATTTAAAAGGAAAATACCTAATTTCTGATTAGGAAGTAGGATATTTCTAATAAGCGCCCGTCAATTATCTTCTTGTGTCGGTTAACGAATGGGAAGAAAATCCTCACGATGGGAGAAATATCGTATCGTATTAAATGAAAAGTATCGTTACGTATATTAATTCCATTGGGAAAGTTATGCGCGTCATGCGTTTATAAATACTAGTCCCTTACAGTCGGTGAAAGGTGCGGACATAAAATTCATTGTTCCTAAGCGTTGATCTTCTCTTCCAGAAGCCCGACTTAGGCATCGGAGCGTGAGGCGATGCCTTGATCTGCCCTGTTTCTTGTTTTTTGCGGAGGGCGTCGAGGAGAACGTGGATCGGCTAGAAATGATCCATGCATTTCAGTATAGTTTAGTCAGAAGAACATCATACTTTGAATTATTTTGTATTTCAATCATTTAATTTTAGATTTTATACATGCAATATTTTTTATTTTTCAATAGATTCTACATATGAAATGTTGGATTTGTAACAGCAGAAGCTATAAATCCTTTCAAATAAATTACTTTTAAATGGAAATTCTAGAAACTTTAGTAAAATCAAGGGACTAACTTGATATTGATTTTCACTAGTGATGTTCCATCCATTTTATTTTGATGTTGAGCACTTAAATTTCCAATGATCTTCCCACCACTTATAGGGTGAGCTGAATCAAATGACCAAATGGTAAAATGACGGATGCTTAAAGTGATTTAGCCCCTAGTCTGGGAAGAAAGAAAAACGGTTTCAATAGTCCTCATTAGATACTTACCCAGGAATGAGATGACAATTGATAATGATGTATTTGGTGTGTCTATTGAAAAATAGAAATATTAGTGATATGAAAGCTACATTTTATGCATATATATATATACATATATATATATATATATATATATAAGAAAAAAGTTGTTTGCTTCGTTTTAGAGACACCTAGATTAGTAAGTGAAAATTTTAATCAACTGATTACACAACACAGGTAGTGATCATGAAGTAGAGTGCTTTTAGTTATGTAGGCAAACTGATCCGGACATAAACGGTTATAAAAAAATAATAGAGTTCTTCCTTGATTTGCAAAAGATTGATGAATCTTTGAGAAACCATATCTTGTGATAGAACAACATGAATTTAGATAACCCATCCTAATGAATCATTATAAGCATTTTATCTTAGTGGTACACAAAAAAAACATTTTAGATAATAAAATAAGATTTGCTATAGTAAGATGAGATTACCATAGCTTATTCGATAATTAGTTTATCACTTGAATGCTATATAAGATATTTGGTCAATTAGTTGTGAGATATAATAATTTGTAAGTTAATCTATAATATTTGGAAGAATCTAATAATAACTCACTATTTAATTTGTCCATTCGAAGATGATATTTATCAGGGAAAGAAATGTAGTATCTAAAGCAAGAAGGTCGAAATTCTTCTAGTATTTTAAATTCTTCCAATCTAATTAAATAATGACTTAGTGAGTATGGATTGTCAGCACTTTTATCATAACATATATGTTGTTGTATACAAGAATACAATGAGAACCTTATGTAAAGCTTAATAGTTTATTAAATAATATTGAATAGTTAGCTTTTGATTACTTATAATCAATTCTAGTAATTTTTGATGATAATTTAAGAAATCATTAATAAAAGATAACATAAACTATAAACGTGTATTTTATTTTAAAAAGTAAATTACATTTTTAATACAATTTTGAAATCAAGAGTAGTGCCATCTGAAATTGATCAGTAGAATCATATAAAAGAAAACCTGACTTACATTCATCATTTGGTAGATATGATTTTTGTGACCTCATATAAGTATATTGAAAGATCTTTGAGAAAGTCTTTGGTTTTGGAGATCTTCTACTAATCATATACTTTATCCCACTTAAGTCTAGGCGAAAGGCTTAGTGGAAAGATGTCCGTAAAGTCAAGGAAAAGATTCTTTTCTGAAAAGTGTGACAGTGAATTTACCGCTATGATACAGGTGTAAAATCTGAAAATTCCTTAGACCTCGGGTGACAGAATGGACCTCACCAATAAATTCATCTTATGGAGTTTAGTTACCCTAACGAATTACGTCGAATTCCGAGACGGTCGAAATTTCACGTAATTCAAGGTGATACGGGTAAATGGCATGACAACGTGTAGTAGCATGACATGTGTTTCAAGTAGGACATGTGGCACAAATCTACATGGTGAGATCGTGTGTGGTGAAAGGGATCAAATGGGGGGGTGGATAAGGACGGATGAAAGATTAATGAGTGGTTTAAGTGTCATGGAATGACACTTGTCACCAAATAATTAAAGCAAAAAAAGAGATTACATGGGGCCATGTCACCCCTAAGAAAGATCAAGTAATTGGATAAGATGGAGGAGCGGAATCAAAGAAAGGAAAGAAATGAAGGAAAACGGGAAGGAAGTCCGGTTTTCTCACACAGGTATTCCAGTGATTCGAACAACGAGTTCGACCAGTTAAGAAGCGAAATTTGATGCCCTCTAAAGTAGGGAGTTCTCTTACTCTAGTTAGTACCCTGTCTAAGGATCTGATGTCCATGAGGTGTAACCCTAATGGGCGGGGCTAATTCAAGAACGCTTGTGATCAAACTGCTGTGAATTACGTACCGCTGGGTCCTTATGTTCTCAAACTAGCTGAAACAAAGTTGTACCGGGCTGGAAAATACGAGCTTAAGTATGATGATTTCAGAGGTGCGCGCCGGACATGGACTGATATGCGAACTGCGGTGTACCATTCTATCCGAACATGAAGATCCACTTGTGTTGTTGCTTGGATTGAAATGACATGCGTGTGTGAAAATCAGTGTGGATATATGCCGAATCATGTATTTGCTACGGGTTGTGGCTATGGATGAATTATATGTTGTAGATAGCGATTACCCATGAATCATAAATGTTGCATGTAGCTCCTCATCATGCATGTAATGATGAAAGGACATGCAACGATACTTCTCCCAGACATTGCATATGCACGGGGACACACGTGAAATGTGTGAGTGCATGGCATGAAAGAAACACTATGTTTGGTGTTTAAATGGTGGGCTTGGAAAAGGGACGATCAGCCTTAGATTCGTGACGGTTGTTCTCAGGTCGAGTAGTAGCAAGAAGTGATAGAACTCCCTCAGGTGAAAGGCCTATATTCTTGGTCAGACATATGCATCCAGCGATGAAAGTCCGCAAAAGTGTCGGAAGGTGTACGACGCCTACGGTGAAACCCCGAAAAGTTCATTACCCACAAAAGACACATGACTTTTGAATAAAGCGATTTTTCGGAGACTGTCCAAGGAGTTGAAATATTAAACAAAAATCTTTTGTTTTGGAAATGAAGGTTTTTCATACATGACGCGGTACGCAGAAGTGAAATGTCGAGGTAGTTCGGGACGTAAGATACATGAGCATTCAGCGAGAAACGATATGTTGTTGCTCTCACTGGGCTTTGTAATGGTTGAATCATGGCATTGACGTGCACTTAGGTGGGAGTAGCCCTGTAGGAGAATTCCTCTTACTGTATTACTGCTTACCCCGTCGTGGGTCGGAGGCACACCAGAGGTGAACTCATCTGAGGCCTTAATGGTAAAGAAGGCCATATTATGGCTTATTCTGTATTTTGTAAAATTTTGGACAGTTATCCAGTTTTCTGTTATGTAAAAGATAAGAGTCGTAATAAAACTCATTTTGAATTGTTTACTACAAGTAATGCTTTTCCATATTTTTATGTTGCCTTTGTATTATGTCGAGGCCATTGTAACAACTTGTATGTCTCTGGGAAAAGTTTCTGAGGTGCAAGAAATGCTAGGAAAGGCTATCGAGGTTCGGGTAAGTTTCAGTTGTGACAGGCTCCTAGTCGCGACAACGCCGGGTCCCGTGTCTCGACCTGGCTCCTATGTCACGACATGGTTCCTAAGTCAGCAGTAAGCTGCTTGGTCACGACAAGATTTCATGTTCGCGATAGTTGCTTTGTTTCTTTTGTCGTGACGATGTCGTGATGAGGTTTCCATGTCGCACCGCATGGTCAGACAAGAGGTATGTGGTGTTGCAAATGTGCTCTGGCCTTGGGCAGGGATTTTATGTTGGGACAAAGTGTTTTTGTGTCGCGACAGAGTTTGGTCAAGCCAGGAGTTTCTATGTCGCGACAGAGTATTTTTGTGAGAGCATTTCAAGTCACGACAGAGTTTGGTCAAGGTCAGGAGTTTCTATGTCGCGACAGAGTTTGGTCAAGACCAAGAGTTTTTATGTCGCAAAAAAATATTTTTATGTCGCAACAGAGTATTTTTGTATCACAACAAAGTTTGGCCTTAGATAGGATTTTTATGTCGTGATTGAGTATTCTTACGTCGCGATAGAGTTTGGCTTAGACAGGAGATTTTAGGTCGCGACAGAGTATTTTCTTGTTGCGACTGAGTTTGGGGCAAAGGCCAAGAGAGTTTACGTCGCGACAGAGTTGCCTAAGCTTGTGTCGTAACAGGGTGAACCTTCCGTCGCGACAGAAAGTTCCAGGACATGAGGTTTTCCATGTCACGACATAGCGCTCTATGTCGAACAAAGGTTGCACCGTCACAACCGTGCTGTGTGCGCAAGACAGACGCCCGTCACGGCCAGCTGTGGCGGCAGGTTGCGTCACGATTGCAGAAGGCCATGCGCCCGACAAACCAAGCCGGCACACACGACAAGGGCCGGGTAACACTGCTACCGGGCGCGCAAGACAACAGGTATTCCGTCATGACAAAGATTTTTCTATCGCGATAGACTTCTTAAAGTGTTAAAAAAAAAAGGGACCTCGATTGGGGCGTCACGTCATGACCTCCTTGTCCTACCTGTTCACTACTGTATCACTACCGTGTTCCAACGACGAAATATACTAAAAACAAAAACCGAAAGATTTTATGCACTCACATTTTTGCTATTATGTGTTTTCCACTAAAAAAGCGAGATTCGTTTTATATTTTTTGAAAAACCATTTTAAAAACGGTTTGGAGTCGCCGCTTATTTTTATTTTTTATAAAGGGAAAACAAAATAAGAAAGAAAAACCCTAAATGTGACTCCTTATGGAAAAAACAGGTCTGGGAAAAACCAAGTCCAAGTCCGAGGGTCAGGTTCTTGTTGGAAACTGTAGACTGTAGAAGGTCAGAAACAACCGAAGACAGTAGCAGGAAACTTGAGCAAGAGCTGGAATATGAAAATCGTTGGATGGGAGGTTCAGGACTGATGGTGATCTTGTAAAACGAGCCGCAAGTTGGAGAAAACATAACCAATGGAAGAAAGTTTTAATGCCTAAAGTTTGGTGTTCAATGAACTATGAACCAAACATAGATGAATAAGATTTAACTTACAGAGTATTGGTGAAGCTTATAGCTTCTATGAGCAGGAGTACTTTTGATCGTAAATTAGGGACCTTATCATCAACACCACACATCATGATTCTTGTTGTTCAACGCCATTGCGCGCGATTAGGCCATGAGTGTGCCTGATTATTTCATAAGTGCTCTAAAAATCTTGTCATACCACTTCATGGGAGCGGCCCCACTCCACACTTATATAGGTGATTTCATTAAGTACACACTGCATTTATATGTACTACCCATAAGGGATATGAAATCATTAAAAATATTACTCATTCTCTCAAATTATGCATTCTAGCACCATAACCACACCATAGAAAGGGACAGTTTTGTTGGTTCTAGCAGGATTTAGCAAATGACTTGTTATTTCCCATATGAATATTCTTCATGGGATCTTTAATCGCAAAGGTTGGGTTCCTATCACTGCTAATCTCATATTGGCTTAAGTCCCATTCCACTCGATGTTTCCAAAATTAATTTTCTTCCTAAAGGCTTAGTCAGAGGATCGGCCAAATTCACTTCTGACTTTATGTAGTCAATGGAAATAATTTTCCAACAGCTATTTCACTACCTCATGTCTTAGACGAATGTGTCTGTTTTTCCCATTTAATGATTTATTCTTTGCGATTGATCTTTCTACTTGGCAATCATAATGCATAAGGTGTTAGTTGCATTCCCAAAGGAATTCCTGACAGGAAGTTCCTTAACCACTCAGCTTCTTTACCCACAAATTTAAGAGCTATAAACTCTTACTCCATGGTAGAAGTAGCAATGAGAGTATGTTTAGAAGATTTCCAAGCAACAACACCACCCTCCTTCATGCAAAGATATAACCGCCAGGATTTTATCTCATCTGAATCACAGATCCAGTTAGCATCAATGTATCCTTCCAACACAACGGGAAATCCACTATATAGGATACCTTAGTTCATGGTACCCCTTAAGTATTTCATTAGTCTAGCTAATGCACTCTAGTGATCATTATTGGGATTATGTGTATATCTACTTAATCTACACACGGCATATGCTATGTCTAGTCTAGATATGTTCATCAAAGGCATCGGACTCCTAATAATCTATGCATACTCAGCTTAACCCACAGGAGCACCTCGATTTTTCATTAAATGGGTGTTAAAATCATAAGGGGTACTCACAGGTTTGGCATCGAAATTTCCGAAACAAACCTCTTGAGTATTTTCTCAACATAATGTTCTTGTGATAGCATTATACTATCACCCATCCTTGTGATCTTCACACCCAAAATTACCTTAGCTTCACCTATATATCTTCTATGTCAAACTATGAAACTAGAAATCTCTGGGTACCTATGTACACACTCAGTTAGTGCCAAACCAACATGCGCTTATCCATACAATGTAATAATTACACATTATTTTCTTATACACTTTGTATATACACATTTATCCACTTCAACAGATAAACATGTTCAACAAAGCATTATCAAATTTCATGCCATCATAGTTCTTGTTTTTTAAACCATATAGAGACTTGTTCAATTTAAAACTTTATTTTCCTGTCCAAGTGTAATACAACCTTTAGGTTGTAATATGTAAATTTATTCCTCTAAATCTCCATTTAAAAAAGTTGTTTTAACATCCATTTGATGGATAAAAAGTTTATGAATAGAAGCCAAAGCAATCAAAACATAAATGGAAGAAATCCTAGTACTAGAGCAACATAATGTTAGTTTGTCAAGATTTGTTTTTGCGAAAAACCTTTGGCTACTAACCTAGCTTTATATTTTTCAATAAAACCATATGACAAATATTTTCTTTTGAAAATCCACTTGTAACAATATGTTTTGCTCCTGAAGGTAAATCGACTAACTCCCACGTTTGATTATTTGTGCTGATTCAAGCTCGCTTTTAATGGCTTCTTTCAAAGTACGCGGTCAGAGGGATAATCGTCAAAATAAAGAGGACGGTTCATTTTCAATCAAATAAGTATAAAAATCAACTCTAAAGGAAACCTCTTTTCTTGCCCTACTCTTTCTCAACTCATCATGAGAGCTTTCCATATCATCCATAGTAGTAAGCACATGCTCATCATATGAGTTTTCTATATCATCCACACTTGTGGGTGTATGATAAATTTTTTCAGAAAGTGGAAAAATATATTCAAAAAATTCGGCATTTTTTGTTTCAATAATAGTATTGCATTCTAAAACATCACTTTTCAAAACTAAAAATCTATAAGCCACACTATTACTAGCATACCCAATAAACATGCAATCAGAAGTCTTTGATCATATTTTCCTCTTTTTAGGATCAGGTAACAAAACCTTGGCAAGACACCCCCATACTTTCAAATATTTAAGGTTAAGTGCGTGACCTTTCCATAACTCATAGGGTGTTTTACCAGTTTTCTTGTATGGAATTCTATTTTGTAGATGATATGTAGACAATATGGCTTCACCCCACAAATTATTAAATGCTGAAGCACTAACAAGTAGAGAATTCATCATCTCTTTAAGAGTCATATTCTTTCTTTTTGCAACTCCATTTGACTCAAGTGAATAAGGAGGAGTCACTTCATGAATTATTCCTTCCTTTTCACAATAATCATTTAAAGAGCTATATTCGCTCCCTTTATCAGATCTTATCCTTTTGATTTTCCTATCAAGTTGATTTTCTATTTCAGCTTTATAGCTTAAAAACATGTCAAATGCTTCATCTTTATTTCTGAACAAGTAAACTCTAGTGAACCTAGAATAATCATCACAAGGTCACATAGAATTTCTTACCTCCTCTAGTCATGGTTTGTTTTAAATCTAGATCGGAATGAAATAAGTTCTTAACTAGTTTGTTTCTCTCTAGTCAATGAGTCACATGCCTTCTAGTTAGCTTAGAAGTGGTACACATATTTGACATTTGGCCAAGCCTAAATTAACTAATATTATTAATAAAGCCTAGAGTTTTCTATTTTCTTTAATATATCTACTACTCACATGTCCTAATCTAGTATGCCACATATCATAGGAATCAAATCCAAGTAAGGTAAGAATAAACATTTCCATTTATAACTTCGTGATACTAAGTACAAAGAGCCCCGACATAAAACCCTTTTTCCCGCAAAGGAGATATTTTTGTCATTACAATCCTATCAGATTGAAATGACACTTTAACCCCCACCTTTCCTAATAGAGCAACTAAATTAAAATTTGCTATAATATTGGGAACATGCAGCACATCACTCAAGGCCAGAGTCTTTCCCAAAGTGAGCTTCAACATGACTTTGCCTTTTCCCAGAACCTGAGCAGTGTGAGAGTCACCAAGGCAAACAATCTTTCATCATCCCCTACTGGAGTGTAGGAGGTAAAAGCATCTCGTTTTAATAAATATGTCTTGTTGCACCAAAGTCTACCACCCAATTCTTGGAATTGGTCACCATATTAGCTTGTGATACAACAACAACTATTATGTCATCTCCTTCAACCAAGTTGGCTTTTGGAGGATTTCCACTGTTTCCAGTTTTTACTCTCTTTCTGCACTAGGGTGCATGATGGCCCGATTTGCCACAAACAAAACAAGTGCCTCTCTTTTTTAAAGTCTGGGGGTTAGAAATCTTGGGTTTGTTATCAGAGTTTTGAGCTTTATGTTTTTACCTTTTTGGGTCAATTTGGACCAAGTTTGCCTTGGTGGTCATCTGTTTTACTTTGGTTACCTTTTGTTCTTTGCGGTTTGTATCCTCTATGATAATGTGAGTGATTAGATCCTCCAGAGACAACTGCTTCTATTTGTGTTTTAATTGATATTTGTAGTCACTCCACGAGTCGTCGTTCCTCCAAAGAATTTATGGTAAATTTGTTGATTTGGAGTTTTATGTCCTTGTTGTTTACCATCTCCCATTTGTTGTAGTTTCCTACAAAAAATTTTTTAAGTTTTTTTGCCTAATATCCTCGTGAGGTATATTTTCTCGAGAGCATTGATTCCCATATAACTTTTGATTCCCTATAAAGTAATGTGAAGCATCAAACAATTTGTTAGATAATGGTCGATGGTGCGTTGACAAACCTGTTCGCGATGTCCACGCCTTAGAGTTGGGAAACTTGTTGGCTGATCTAATCACGCCACTCCATGTATACTGGCTGAATATATGCGTTCCTCGCTTAGAGCTCAAATGCCGCCGTGAGAAGACTTCAATTCTAAAGTTGTCTAGGAAGGGCTTGGCGTAGGCGGGAAGCACAGGAACTAGTGTAGTTGTGGCTGGGTCTGTGATTGATGGAGGGAGAGGTGCAGTGGAAGGAGCTACACTAGGAGAAGTTGTTGAAGTTTCGATAACAAGGACAAGGACTGTAGCATTGTTGGAAACCGCAGACTGCAGAAGGTCAAAAACGATCGAAGATAGTAGCAGGAGCTAGAATACGAAGATCACTGGATGGGAGGTTCGGGACTGATGGTGACAGCAGGAATAACAGAGATGAAGACAGGTGGAAGGAAAAAAGTGATTTCTAAGATCATGACCCGTTTGTATTTATAGCAAAACTGATTTTGAATTTCAAAATAAGAATTAATTTTGAAACTACTTAATTAAATGTAAACTTAATTGTAATAATTAATCCAAATGTTACTTAATTAAATGCAAACTTACGGTTAGAATTTGAATCTAAAATAAACCATTGTGAATTTATCAGAGATTTATGACTCAACCATTTTGATTTTAAATACACAAAAATCAAGGTTTTTATTTAGGCAAACAAAAGTAAAACGTTTTGGAGCAAAACCGTATATGTCCTGGGTTTATTAATGTAAAACCTGGGAAAAATTTAATTTTTCTGAAAAATGACAAAAACAGTAAAATTGCTAAAATGGTTAAGGGAAGCTTGGAAATTTTTCTAGATCTCGGATGATGAAACAAAATTCACCTTTGGATTCATCTCGCAAAATTTAGTTTCCTAGAAAATTTTTGTCAAATTCCAAGACAATTGGAATTTTCACGTTTTTCGAGGCAACGAGTGTCCAATGACCCAAAAAAACGAGATTTTTGGGAAATTTTCAAAAGTTGAGAAATAAATTAAGTAAAGTTCATTTTAAAATAATTTGAACTTAAATCAGGATGGAATAAATTGTTTCGGGAAATAAACGGGCTCGAACGAGTCGTGACACGTGGCGCGACGTGGGCCAAACAATTAAAACTTCAAGATATGTTAAAAATGTGAAATGAAGGAAAAACAAAAAAGAAAAAAAAATCATTTCTTTCTTTTTGGTTTGAACTAGAGCGAGAGAGGGAGAGAAAAAAAAAATCTAAACTTCTCTCTTCGATCTATGGAGTTCCATTGGTCGGAATTCGTCGGGCCAAGAACGAAAGTTCATATACTCGAAGAGGGCTACGCTTAGATACCGAAAACATGAGATTTCGCCAAGGATTCAAGAGAGGAGTTCGGGAAATCAAAGGTTTCAGGTTTAGGAAGTGTCTATGGGACTTCCTAGAGTTTCTTCTAGGCTCCAAGAGGTAGGGATTCTTCCTACTTTGGTTATTTTCCATTCTAGGGGCTGTTTGGTTGAGCTTTAATGCCCTAAAGGGGCTGTTTGGTCCTTTTTACCCTAAGGGGCTATTTGGCAAATTAATGGGTTATGGGAATAGTGCTCTGTTTGACCCTATATGATGTCCAGTTTTTGGGGCTGATTTTCGGTTAGAAAATTGGAGAGTTTGGACTAGTATCCTTCAAGGAAATTATAGCCATATCTGAGAATTTGATGTTAGGCTTTTGAATCACCAAAATCGGACCTTTATAACCCAAGTTATGGTTCGTTTTCCTGGACTGCCACAAGCTGCCCTGTTTTGGCCGAACCTACTGTCTAGATTTTGGGATTGATTTTAGGTTGGGAAAAAGTGAGACTTTGGACTAGTATTCTTCTAGTAAAATGTAGCTCTATCTGAGAACTTGATGTTAGGATTTTGAATCACCCAAATCGGACCTCTATAACTCAGGTTATGGTCCGTTTTGGGACTGACATGCCTTAGGTCGTTTAACGATTTGTGCTCAGATTTTGCCACAATTGGTATATGATCAGAGTATATCATTGCTTGAATTGAGTGATATACTTGGTTGAATTTGTGTGGAAGCCAAATTGTGTGTTCTAATGGTTTGGCTTTTGATGTGTTTGTGTATGAACAAGGCCATTGCATAGCTTGGTTATAGGCTATTTGTGGACATGGTGTCACAATTGCCTAGAGTATAATTTAAGGCATTGCTTGATTATGATGACTTGTAGATGTCAATATGGGTAATGTTGACATGTATTTTGTGGTTTTATTTGGAAATTGTATGTTAATTGATATGATTGTCCAAATGATGCACTGGTATTCATGCTGTCATCTTCAGTCATGCTCGCAAACTGTGTGTCTCACGCCCACTTCGCTGTTGTCTTTGTATGAACAAGGCCACAGATGGTGCTGGGTTGTAGGCTATTTGTGGACATGGTGTCACAATTAAGCCTAGAGTATAATGTAAGTCTCCATTCAATCACTAATTAACCCTAGATGTCAATATATGTGTGTATAATAATATGCGTTGACATGTATTGTGTGGTTTATTTGGAAATTGTATGTTAATCGATATGATTGTCCAAATGGATGCACGCATTTTATGTAGGTTTAAAATGTCCATAGCACTCATTAGATATATATGGCATGGTATAGGCATGGAATGCAGCATAATTGTATTTCATATGCACAGGATCATCAGACAATGGTGCAAAGCATCATCACACCATCATCATTCATATGGGTGAAGTCTACTCCTCTGATCATCATTCAATGTAGTCTCAATGCATTTCATAGCTTTGAATAAAGTTGTTTATCTAGACCGCCCAATGCTTTTGAATAAAGCTACATTTGACTACCAATGCTTTTTAAATAAAGCGATTTATCAGAGACTGTCCAATGCTTTTGAATAAAGTTGTTTATCGAAGACTGTCCAATGCTTTTTATTAAAACGGTTTGTCGGAGACTGTCCAATGTTTTTGAATAAAGCTATTTATAAGAGATTGTCCAATGTTTTTTAATAAAGTTGTTTATCTGGAGATACCAATGCTTATCAGCGCTTTATCGAGACTGCCCAATGCTTTTGAATAAAGCTGCTTTATTTGAGACTGTCTAATGCTTTAATAAACTATTTATTGAGAGTACCCAATGCTGATTAAAGCTACATCCGAGACTGGCCCAATGTTTTTAAATGTTCAAGCATCACACTGTCCAATGTTTTTGAATAAAGTTGTTTATTAGAGATTATCCAATGGCTATGAATAAAGCGATTTATCGGAGGATGTCCAATGGGTTTTAAAAACAAAAAAGTGCTTTTGTATTGGATAAAGGGTCAATAAGTGTTACCCCACTGACAAGTTTTTACACTTGGCATAAGTATTAGAGGGAGGGAGTCATGAGACTCATGTTAAAGGTACGGTAAGTGACACTTCATTCACGTAGTATGTAGGCATCTAATAGAAACTACATTTTACTTGGAATGCTTGATAGTGTGAACATGACCTTACATGTGCACTTAGGTGGGGAGTAACCCCTGTAGGAGTTTACCCACGACATTGCTCACCCAGCCAGGACCCCTTTTAAGTATAGGAGTATAAGTATCAACGCCTCGAAAATACACGCATAAGAAAGTCAAGGCTGTGACTTGTAATTAATTTGTTGTAAAGAAGCCAACAACTAGTTCTAGCTTGTATTTTGTGTAAAAGAATTGTAAAATACTTTTGGAACAACCTTGTTCTAATTTGTAATATTTAAAGAGTGTTGTAATAAACTCGAGGACTATGTTAATTAGTCCCGTATATTCCAGAAGGTGGATGAGTGGGCTCGTTGTGCCACTTTCAATTACAATTGACTGGTGAGGTCATTGTATTATACAGTCATGTTGCCAGGTTTTTTATACGTTGTATTGGGTAGAGTCTTATACAAAAGGAGATCATTTTATTTCCTTAAATCAGGGTCTCAAAAGGGATACGATAGTGTGGTGTCAATACCCGACATCCATGAGTCTTCCGCGGATTAACGAAAGGTCAATGACCCCTGTGCTTTGAACGCCACAGGCCAGTAGTATCGTGGTATTGGAGCTTAGGTAAACGACACGGAGCTCTGGGTGGGTGTATCCATAAGTGCATCCCATACTAGTTTGTCTCATCTAGATATCAAGAGCTCCAGTACACAAATACCTAGGACTGCTTAAGTGGGTTAGATCATTTTTACGGGTGCATTATATGTTTTGTGTTCTAATGATGCTTAATGCTAGTGTTACAAATTATGTGAATTTTATGCATGGTAAAATGTATATAGGGAAAGACGAACACTAGGGTTAGAGAACATAACCTTGGGGTTTGAAAAATGAATGAACGAATTAGTTCAGGATGTGAGGTCTATTAGTAGTTGGCACATGCACTACTAGTTAGACAAGGAGAGGGATCTCAAAGTTTATGGAGATCACCTCCGATGCCACTAGGATAAGGCTAGCTGCATTCCAGCTAGAGGGCGAATCCCAAGTATGGTGGGATTAGGTCAAAGCCTCAAGGAACTTGGAGGCAATGACATGGGAAGAGTTTCGTGAGCTCTTCATGAGCTCTTCATGAGCAAGTTCTTCCCGGCATTTGCTAGGCATGTCAAGGCTCGGGAGTTCCTAGAGTTGAGACAAGGAGCCATGATAGTGATGGAATTCATGGTTAAGTTCACAGAGTTACCCCGTTTTGCTGATGACTATGTATTACCGGCGTAGCGAGTGAAAAAATCAAGGATGGCGAAGTTGTCCATCACGAAGCGGGTGTGGGATTTCCACGCAAGTTATGAACTCGATAGTCGGGACAACAATGGCCATGAAAGAGATTGATGCACCCAGACATCAGTGATGCAGTGCTAGTGAAGAAAGAGGGAGAACCAATCTTAACCCAACTCGGGAAAAGCAAATGACCACGCTTCATGAGGATTCCCCCGGGGATAGGGCGAGGTCATGAGGCCAAGGCCAAGTCGGGGCATCTAGCCGGGGCAGGGGCGGATGACATCGCCCATCACTTCCACCGGCTAGACACATGAGGCGGGATTGCACGAGGCGGGGATCGGGGTTGGGGGACACCTCGATCCTCGATCATCGAGTGGGACGTACGCGGGACCGCAGTTTGTCTCTCACTTTTGACACGAGCCAGGGAACGGTGGAGTCCCATGGTGTGGCCGCGAGCCGCCGGTTATTTCCTGAGCAAACTACGAGAGGCCCCGAGGCATGGGTCGAGGTTGAGTACAAGGCTCACAAGCTAGGACTTGAGGACTGAGGTCGTGTACACGCCAATTACACCTCAAGCCCAGGTCGGCGGATCAATCGAGTTATTTAGGGCATGTTTACTCGCTATGAGCAAAGTATTGTTCAGATGCCGTAGCATATGCATGTGATTGTGTGCTAGTGTGTGTGTGAATTTAGGGACAAATTATGTTAAGGGGAAGAATGTAAAACCGAGAAAATTTTAATTTTTTGAAAATGGCAAAGCGATGGAATTGCCGCAATGGTTCAGGGAAGCCTGAAAAATTTTCTAGATCTTGGATGATGAAGCCCGGCTTCTTTGTTGGATTCGATCTTAGAAATCTAGTTACCCTAGAAATTTTAAGTCAAATTTCAAGGCGATCCAAGTATTTTTTCACGTTTTTCGAGACTTCGTGTTCAATGACCTAAAAAAGGGATTTTTGGGAAAATTTCAAAATTTGGGAAATAATTTAAGTAAATTTCATTTTAAAATAATTTGAACTTAAACCGGGATGAAATAAATCGTTTTGGTGCATAAACGGGCCCGAAAAAGTCTTGACACGTGGCGCGACGTGGGCCAGGCAATTAAAACTTCAAGATATGTTAAAAATGTGAAATGAAGGAAAAACAAAAAGGAAAAAGAAAATCATTTCTTTCTTTTTGGTTCGAACTAGAGAGAGAGAAAAAAAAGAAATCTAAACTTCTCTCTTCGATCTACGAGGGTTAGTCGGTCGAGAGTCGTTGAGCCGAAAGTTAATCTGCTCGAAGAGGGCTGCGTGAGTCAGAAACACGAGATTTCGTAGAAGTTCAAGTGATGAGTTCGGGAAATCAAAGGTTTCGGGTTTAGGAAGTGTCCATGGGACTTCCTAGAGTTTCTTCTAGGCTCCAAGAGGTAGAGATTCTTCATACTTTGGTTATTTTCCATTCTAGGGACAGTTTGGCTGTTTTTTTCCCCTAAGGGGCTGTTTGGAAAATTAATGGGTTATGGGAATAGTGTCTGTTTGACCCTATATGATGTCCAATTTTTGGAGCTGATTTTCGGTTAGAAAAAGGGAGAATTTGGACTAGTATCCTTCAAGAAAATTATAGCCCTATCTGAGAATTTGATGTTAGGATTTTGAATCACTCAAATCGGACCTTTATAACCAAGTTGTAATTAAGTTTCCAAACTGCCACAAGCTGCTGTTTTAACAGAACCTACTATCGGATTTTGGGACTGATTTTAGGTTGGGGAAAAGTCGAGAATTTGGACTAGTATCAGCCCTAAGGAAATTGTAGCTCTATATGAGAACTTGATGTTAGGATTTTGAATCACCCCAAGGAATCGGACCTCTATATCTCAAGTTATGATCCGTTTTCCGATATAGCTTAGGCTGTTTAATGATTTATTTCTAGATTTTTGCCACAATTGGTATATGATTGTAGTATATCATTACTTGAATTGGGTGATATACTTAGTTGAAATTGTGTGGAAGCCCAATTGTGTGTTCTAATGGTTTGGCTTGTGATGTGTTTTTATATGAACAAGGTCATTGCATGGCTTGATTGTAGGCTATTTATGGACATGGTGTCACAATTAAGCCTAGAGTATAATGTAAGTTATTGCTTGATTGGTGATGGCTTGTAGATGTCAATATATGTGTGTATAATATGTTGACATGTATTATATGGTTTATTTGGAAATTGTATGTTAATTGATATGATTATCCAAATGATGCATAGGTATTATGCATGGTTTAAAATGTTGGAAGACAAATTGTGTGTTATAATGGTTTAGCTTGTGATGTGTTTGTGTATGAACAAGGCCATTGCCTGGCTTGGTTGTAGGCTATTTGTGGACATGGTGTCACAATTAAGCCTAGAGTATAACGTAAGTCATTGCTTGATTGGTGATGACTTGTAGATATCAATATATGTGTGTATAATATGTTGACATGCATTGTGTGGTTGATTTGGAAATTGTATGTTAATTGATATGATTATCCAAATGATGCATGAAATCAATATGCATGGTTTAAATATCCATGTAGCACTCATCATATACATGGCATGGTATAGGCATGGGATAAGAGCCAATAGCATTTCATATGTACGGGGACGCCAGCATTAAATGGGTGCGTGTGCGTAGTCGTAATCATTCATCATCCTTGGCGAGTGGGTGGTGAAGAGCTCGATTACTTTGGACTACGTCGAAGCGGAGTCTCATGGGTGCATTCATATCTTTGAATACAAGATTGTTCTCGAGAGGCTTGTCAAATGCTTTTGAATAAAGTAGTTTATCGGAGGCCTGTCAATGCTTTTGAATAAGCGGTTTATGAGTGTCGATGCTTTTGAATAAGGCATTTATCGGAAACATCCGATATTTTTTGAATAAAGTCTTTATCGGAGGCCCATCCAATGCTTTTAATGCTTGATTGCCAGGCTTGTCAAATGCTTTTGAATAAAGGCTTGTTTATCGATTCTTGATACTTTGATTAAAGCGGTTTGTTGGAACTTTCAATGCTTTTGAATAAAGCTGTTTATCGGAGGCTGTCTAATGTTTTTGAATAAAGTTATTTATCGGGGATTGTCAGTGGATTTGAATAAAACTGTGATTTATCGGAGGATTTCAATGGGTTTTAAAAACAGCAGCTTTTTTTATAAAGGGTAATTGGTGAAACACCAGTGACAGTTTTTACACTTGGCGTAAGCATGTGTGAAGTCGGTAATGAGCTAGTGTTAAAGGCATGGTGAGTGACAACCATTCATGGCATGTAGACATTCAGTAGAAAATTTGCATTTATTTGGAATCTTGATTGTGTTAACATGGCATCAAGCCAGTGGAGAGTAGCCCCTGTAGAAGTTACCCTACTAGGCATTATCATCCGTCATTGGTACCCCTTTCGGTGCGAGGGAGTATGCGGGTGGACAAGCGCTCACTCGGCTGCGATTATGAAAGTCGGGTTATTGGCTTGTAAATAATTTTGTAAAGAAGCTTGGAACAAACTAGTTCTAGCTTGTATTTTGTGTAAAAGAATTGTAAAAATACTTTGTAAACCAACCTTGTTCTAATTTGTAATATTTGTAGAGTGTTGTAATTAAGGTGCCAGGACTATGGTAGAGAGGTAGTCCTGCCAGATTCTATGGTGTGGATAGGTGGGCTCAGTTAGGCCACTTTCACTCATAATTGGACAATAGAGGTCATTGTATTATATTGGGCCATGTTACGGGTTTCCTCTGAGTTGTATTTTGGGTAGAACAAAGTCTGAGGAAACATTCGATTTTCGTTAAATCATGGGTCCGGAAAAGGGACAGTGGCGGTGTGTTATTAGGTTCACCGGCAATATGAGTCTTTCGCGAGTTGACAAGGTGTCAATGGATCCCCCGAGTTTTGGGGCATCAATTCACGCTCAAGGGGGAGGGCGCAAATCCATTTATTTGCACTGAAACCGGGCTTTCGGCCCATTCCTTGTGCACGGGAGGACTCCCCTTTTCTGAAGTCATATACAAGCCTATAATTGAGTTTTAGTATATAAACCCAATAAAGACTCTTGTCTTTTTTTAGTAATGAGACCAACACCTTTTGTTTTGAAAAATGTGTACACTGCACAATTACTTATCGAGAAGATCGGAATTGGCGAATTTTTTGGCGTCCTTATAAGTGCTAAAGTCAGGTTTTCACTAAACAAACTAAGGAAAATGCAGTTTTTGGCTAATCGATCAATAAATACTAAAGACAAGCAATATATAAAATTAAAAAAAAAAAAAAAATATATATATATATATATATATATATATATATATATATATAGAGAGAGAGAGAGAGAGAGAGAGAGAGAGAGAGAGAGAGAGAGAGAGAGAGAGAGAGAGAGAGATAAATAAATAAACAAACAAAAATTATATGAGAAAAATATATACATGAGCGGCATATCCGAAGCAGTATTAATTAAAAACAATGTTAGTACAATAATAAAATACAAAAAATTTACAATCAATCAAAAATTGGGTCATAGATCATGTGTCAATTTATTTATTAAAATGGTGTATGGAATGTCAGGCCCAACCTAAACTCATTTATTTATTCATGAATCAATTCCATAAAGTTCCATTTTATTGGAACCATGAAATTGGTCATGTTATTTTTTTAAAAATAATTTTCATAAATAACTAAAATAATAATGATGAAAGTTTTGAAAATAAGTAAAGAAAACTTAGAAAAAAGAAAGTAATTATAAAAATATAAAAAAAATGTTTTAAAAATTAGTTCTAATTGAAATACTATACAAGGAAAACAGGTTACAAATATTTGAAAGAAAATATTTGAAAATAAATAAATAGTAATATTTAAACTTAATTAAAAGTTAGTGTTAATAAGTTCAATATAACTTTTTTTGAGTTTAATATTGAATAGTCTTAATACCATTAACTATTACGTTGTTTGTTTTTTAACATTTAGTAATGAGTAGGGATTGCAACGGGACGGGTTATTTCGGGTTCCCGCCTCGCTCCGTCCTTAATGGGACATGTTTGGTTTAACTATAATCGGGTTTTTAACGGGTTTGAGTTTATTTCTGGCTTAGGAATTATTCCCGGGTATTATTCTCGCCTCGCCCCTTAGATTTTATTTTAAAAATATTTTTTTATTATTTTATTTTATACTTTAATATAAATAATAATAATAATTAGAATGTTTTTAAATAAATAATTTATAAAAACTTATAATTTTTTTATTTTTTATGAAATATATTAATTTTAATATAATAAAAATGAAAATTTAAAAAAAAAAATCAAATGTAAACAGGTCGGGTTTGGGAATTTTCCTATCCTCACCAACTGACCTGGCCCGTCCCACCCCGTCCCATTTAATTTTTTAAATGAGAGAGGTTTAAGAATTGAAAAAAAATAAACAGGTCGAGGTCGAGATGGGGACCACCAGTCTTGAACCTAGTTGATTGTCATCATTAGTAATGAGTGTTATCACCAACCTCGTAGCATTTGACGATGGTAGATTTTTTTTTTTTTTTTTTTGTAAAAGATGACTTTTTCTTAATAGAAGCGAATATTTTAGCTTTTTACATTCGGGCTTTTTTTAGAAATTTCGATAAGTAGTAAAAAATTAAAAAAGCAAGCAAGCCCGAATATTTAAAAGCTAAATAGCTTTCCACAAAAAGTTAAAAAACAAACAACCATTAATCAAGTGGCATAAATATTCCACTATAAATGGGAGGTCAAGAGTTGAATTCCTATTTTGCATTTTTAGAAATTTCAACAATAAGTTGTAAAAAATTAAAAAAACAAACAACTGAATGTTAAAAGCTAAATAGCTTTCCACAAAAAGTTAAAAAACAAATAACCATTAATCAAGTGGTATAAATATTCCACTATAAATGGGAGGTCAAGAGTTGAATTCCTCTTTTGCATGCATGTATACAAATTATTTACATGCCAAATGAAGGTGAGAGAGGATCGTACAGTTATTAATTATTATTAATTACCATTTAAAACTTAAAAAAAGAAAAAGGGTACGAGCTGGAGTGAAGTGGCGGGGTTGTCCCTCCACCAAACATGATTCTCCACCTATGAATGGTGCTGATAGGCCCACAGCTTGCAAGGTGTGTATACCTTATAACACCTCTACCGCGTTGTTAGAAGCCGGATTCCTCCATCGCCGTCGCTAGAAGCCAGAGATATCCACCAGAAAGCTACCAGAAATGCTAAAACCTCCAAAATACAGACCATTACTGATAGTCTATTGCTATGCTACCATAGTTGATGCTAAAAGATCTCCAAGAATATAATAATAAAAAAAAAAAAAAATCTGCAAGACTGCAACCCAAGATGCTAAATGCAATAATAAGTGTCCCAAAATGGGAGTAAAATACAAATGAAATAATGCTAACTACTCAACACACAGCACATAAACCTCCATTAACATCAAAACTGTCATGGTTTCACGCCATTTTCCCTTACTTCCCTACATGGATTTTAATTTAGTGATGACATCAATATCAAACTCAGCTCCTAAATCAACGCTTCCACAATCACCAACAAATTAACAATCAAACAAGCCATTAAATCACCTAAGTTTTATTGATGTAGGCTGAAACAGAAAATAGGTCTTATGGACCTGGACAAATACAGGGTATATAAAACAAAAAAGAGCTGAAAGTGAAATCCCATTTCATTCTTTCATCTATGGGCTAAATGTCAATGTTTGGGTTCAAAAAAACTTCTCGAACATAACAAGCAACAACCAAGAAAACAGAGGAACAATGAGCAATAATCTTTGACAAACTCATGAGAGAATCATAAAATAGATAAATCGGCCTCTAATATTCATGTTTAACAATCAATAAATGAAGAAGATAAATGATGATAAAAAACAGAAACGAGATAAGCTACTACAATGTACCTAAATGAAGCTCTATGGGTCTCAAAATCCGCATGTTCTACTTTGCCTTTCTTTCTCGGTCACCAATTTCCTCTTCTTCAAAACAACTGCCGATGAAAACTCTCCCGGGCGTGACTTTCCCTCCCTCTCCCGAAATGGTCCTCTTTTCTCTCTCCATAGTGTGAGTTCCCCTCCTAAAGTCTCCAAATTTTCTTTTATACCCTCCTCTCATAAGAAGCATCATAACCCTAAAATCAAGTCCTTCAAATGCTTTCATACGGTCATCTTGTAAATAGGCTAAAAGTTCTCAACAATTATCATACAAATAAAATAAAGTAAATAAAAGAAACACTAATTTGGGATCTACACACTTCTGATAGACTTGTATTAGAAATTAGCAATGAACAGATGCGCCCGCCCCCATCCCTCTGACTCAAACCTTCTCACTTCTGAAAAAAGGGAATGGAAGCGGGATTAAGCGGAATAAGAACCCGGAATCACACCGGCCAGGTTGATTTTACGTATGTATTTTGGTGATAAAAATAAAATAAAGTCACGTGAACCTAGGAAGCGCGTCTCGTCCACTTTGGAATGAAACTGTAGTAGGATCTTATTCTTGGGGCTCGTTACCGAGCAGTGCAGAGCGACGCGAGCCTGCTAGCTGCCGACGAAAATAAAAGAAGGGTGACTCAACCTCCAAAGTTGGGGTGGGACTTGTTGGCATAATAAACGTGGGAATCGGGATTCATGAACTATTACTAAAACCTACTTTGTTTTTTTTTTTTTTTTTTTTTCGTGAATGGAGACACAATCAGGCCTATGGATGGATCCTTTTAGATCTCTGAGGCCGGCCCGACCCGGCTCCCGTTCACATGAGCATAGGAATCTAGCTTCATAGCACCTAATACTAACCATCAATTTATATGTCACCTTGTAAACCCTTTTAATACAATATCCTCTTTATCAATAAATAATAAAGTTAATTCCTAGGTGTGTCTAACATTTAAAACTTCGGATTTTTATTGCCAGAGCATATGGCCAATGATCTTAATTAGGTGACCTATTCAATATTCTTACGTATTTTGCAAAAAATAATGTATGCTCATGATAAAATTAGTGTATGCTAAATGGTTACAAATAGAGTGTGGAATAATTATAAATAAGGAGAAAGATGTTGGGCTGTGATGTCTAATGATTCTTGTTCGAGTTATAACTAGAGATCGTGAAAATTTTATTTAGCCCCAGTAATTTAAGCTCCTTGAAATTAATCGAGATGCGTTTAATACAATTAGGGCCTTTATAAATCCCATATAAGATGTTGGACATGATTACGGTGATAAGCTTTAAAGCTCATGAAATTATAGGTGGTCCAAATTGATCCATTAAGGACTAAGGATTTGATTGCATTTGTTTGTTCATTCAGAATTGTATATCCAGATTTGGGGTTAAAAGAACAATAGTGCTAAGAGAATTATTTGAACAATAGTGCAAAAAAAAAAAATTGTTCCATGAAATTGAACATCTATAGAAACAAGAAATTTCTGTGTTGTATATCTTGTTGACGTCATAAATGCTTAGCATGTAATTTTATGTGGAAAAAGGTATCCGAGAAAGACAGTTTGATGAGTAGCTTTCGTGTCCAACTTTGATTTTGACGCAGTAGCACTCTTGTCCAAAACAAAAAGAAGGAAGATTGGAAACTTAAGGTGTACGTCTGCTATCAATAATCTCATTTATACTCTTTTCAAAATAATAATAATAATAATAATAATAATAATAATCTCATTTATACTACTGTAGAGTCTAGACAATGACATAACCTTTTTGATGGATTATTCTTTTTTCTAAAAACAAATTTTCATATCAAACTTAACCTTATTACCAATGCAGATGATTTTTATTCAAGCACCAAATCAGGTTTCAAGATAGGAATATTGTTAGAGAGAACAAGTCTTACTTTTATTTGTCCTGAGGCCCCACTCAGCTGAAAAAGGGGAAAGGCGATCAGGAGGTTCCAAATTCGAGTCATCGTAAAAACAAAGTACTACAATCCCGAGTAACATAAATATACAAATATTTATTTTGTTACATTTTCCCTTATTCTAGTACAATAAATTTTAAATGTTTGCAACTCCACTAATTCCAACTTTCATGTTATTGGTCTGACATTTCAAATTCCACATGCAAAGATTTTAGGTGAAGATCAGGAAAATTTTAAAAAAAAAAAAAATGAATAAAACAAGTTAAAGATGTAGAAAAGTGGATGAGAGAAAGCCAGCCATTTTAGAGTAGTTTTATTTTATTTTATCTACATTTAATACTTATTAACTTTTTAAGAAACTTTATTTTCACATAAAAAGTAATTCTTTTTCTTTTATCGTAATGAAAAAAGAAATCACTTTTTCTCCTTTCTATTTTTTGTCCTTTTTGTTAAAAAAAAGCATAAGTCTAACAAATTTCTAGCATGTTCTTAACAAGGGAGCATAATTGTAAATCTTATTTATAATTCTGGGTTACCAATTCCCATCTAATTGATATAACATCAAAATTTTATTTTTCCCAAGTTTTAAAGGTGCTTTTCACAATATTAAAGGTGGCTTTGCCATCACTGTCTTATTGTCTTATTGCAATATTACGTTTGGTTAGTCATCGATTTGTTACAATGTGTTTTTTATTGTCTTGTTGTAGTGTTTAATTAGTAGATGAGTAGTTCGAATGATGAAAGGGATTTGTTGATAGAATCGTAGTGCTGATCGTCGATGTTAAAATGAAATCGTAGATATTTTAATCCTTATGTGCTCGATTTATAAGTTTTTGTTGATTTATTATCTTTATTATGGACCCATTTTTCACGTGCGTTTCACTAGATGGCAAGACTCCTTTTTTCCTATTTTGAAAAACCATATTTTTTTTAAAATGGTTTGAGTCATCGGCAATTTGTTATTAATTTAAAGAGAAAACAAAATAAGAAATCAAACCCTAATATAACTCCTTATTTAAGAAAACACGTTTCCACGAAAAACCAAGTCCGAATCCAGAGGTCATGTTACCTATCAAGAAGGTATGGTAGTGAGCCGTAATGCAGTCTAGGTACCGTATAAAAGCGGTCTCTCTTAAGTAAGTTTGAGGAGGCTGTGTGATGTCAAATTAATTACGGATATATCGATAAATCGTAAAGATGGTAAATAAAGAGCAAAATTAAGGAGAATAAATGTGTACATTGACGGCGAATCGAGAACGCTATCAATAGAAAATCATGTTAATTTGACACAACAATATAGAATATTCACATTTAATTAAAAAACGGTTATAGATCATAAGTTGAATTATTTATTAAAATGATACATGAGATGTCAAGCCTCACCCAAGCTCATTTATATTACATCAATTAACTCCACTATATTCCATTTTCTAGGAACTATCGAATTAATCATGTGTTTGAAATTTTTAAATACTAATTTGAAATTTAAAATTGGATATTTGAAATTTTGGAAATTGAGAATTTTGAAATGAATTTGAAGTTTTAGAATTTTGAATTGAGATTTTTAGAAATTGGGTTTTGAGATTAAAAACTTGAATTTTATGAATTTGAGATTTGAAATTTAGAAATATGAAAATTTGAAATTGGAAATTTTGAAATTTTAAATTATGAAACTTCGAATTTTGAAATTGGGAAATTGTAAATTTGAAATTTGAAACTTTAAAATTTGAAATTGGAAATTATGAGACTTCGAATTTTCAGATTATCATACTTAAAATTTGAAATTGAGAATTTTGTAAATTAGAAAAAATTAAAACTTGGAAAAAAAAAATGAAATTGAAAATTAAAGGAATTGAATTTTAAAGTTGAAATTTTGAATTTTAGAAAATGAGAAAATGGGATTTGAATTTTTGAAAATTTGACATTTAAATTTTAAAAATATGAGGAATGAAAATTTAGTACTTGAATTTTAAGATTAAATTGAAAAAAATGAATTTTAGAAATTGAGAAATTGAGAAATTAAGAAATTGAGAAATTGAATAAATTAAGGGTGGAAATTTGACGGGCTAAAAAACTGATTAGAATGAGTAACCAAAGGCTTGGTCAAATGACCTAATGGGTTGGGCCTAGATGGGTTAGACTTAATAGATTTGGTCTAAGTGGATTGTAATATATTCTAAATATATTTAGGCACAATAGGTCGAGGCGTAAGTATGTTAGGCGCAAGTGTGAGTTATTACTTGCTAATTTGATGAGCCTTATAGCTAGGAAGCAATTTGCAGCCCTAACCCGTTCGGTAGCGGCTAAGCGGTGTGCCGGTTGGCCCACATTCTTCGAGGCCAGCTTTTACTAGTCCCGGCCCGGCCGATGCGAAATTCAAAACAAGCCAAAACAGGCCAAAATTTTAAAAAATGCAAAAAATTGTAACTTATCTAATTGTCATTGTTCAAATAAAAAAAACAACACACAAGTGTTTAATGATAGTTAATGCATAAATGATGGAGCCTAGACAATATAATAATATTTGAAATCTTATATAAACGTAAATAATGCTAAATATCATTATAAATTTATAACCAAACTAACTAGTAGCTATTAATCAACTAACTACAATCACATAATAATTACAATTAACGAAGTACCAACCACAATCAAGTTCAAAGTGTCATGATAAAAAATGAAACATCAAATCATAAACATGTCAAAGTTTAATAAACAAGACTAATAAACATGTTGTTCATATTCAAAGTAGTAAAAAATAAAGTGAGAAATAAATGATATCTTAAAAACTACAATCCAATTTTAAATAGAAATCCATTATGCCCTTAATCTTCATCTTCATTAGTATGTTCACCATAGGGTTTAGATAAAAATCTCAATATATATATATATATATATATATATATATATATATGTCATTTTTAAAATTAATAATAATAAATATAAAAATTCGGGCCAATCCCTAACCCGGATGGGTTGTGGGCCAATTTGGGCCGAGCTACAGGCCAATAGACCTGGATTCTATCGGTACATAATTTCACGGCAGACCACTCCAAAATATCGGGCGATTCAGACTGACTTGTCGAGAGTTTTCGTAATCCATTCTACAATATGCAAGTAGTTAGGTTTATGTGATTTGGGCCTAAATTAATGGGTCAGGCCTAATTTGATGAACCTAAGTAAGTTGGGTTTATGTAAGTTGGGTTAGGCTATTGGGCTTTGATCCTATTGGGCTTAAGCAAATGGGTTTTGTTTAATGGGTTAAATTATGGGGCTTAACACAATTTTAAATAGGCGTAAATCGATCATTATGTCGGAATGTAATAAATTTTCGCCAAAGCAAAGAAAATGTCTACTGTCGGAATCCTTGTTCACGGACACAAGCAATTCACCTTTTCAGAACTCGACCCTCGATCTCACGGGTTCAAAATGAAGATCAATGAGTTAAGAACCTCTCCTCCAAATATCAATTTGATCGGGCCACAGACGAAGCAGGATCAGACCCTTGATGAAATATGGACAATGAAAAGAAAAACATCGATTTTCTCTCTTAAAATCCGAAAACAGAAGCACTGTTCTCGAATTGAAAGACGACTTACCAGGACTCTAAATCCAATCTTCACCGTTCATATTGAAGATCTATGTATTATCTCAAACATATCTAAAACTCAAAATAATCCAACGGTAGAATGAGAAGATTGAAATTTTACACTGAAATCGTTTGAAATTGAAATGAA